>SJYC01095875.1:0-10858 GCA_006408675.1 Madoqua kirkii
TAGTAGGTTTTATATGTATAAAATCATATCACTGACAAAGAAAACTATATTTTCATTTCTTTGCAATATTTATTCTGATTATTTCATCTTTCGTGTGTGCTAGAGTTAGGAAAATTTTGAACTGTATTGGCCATCCCTATCTTTTTACTAATTTTAATGGCAGTTGCTTCATCATTTTACTTTTTAGCATAGTATTTCAGAGCTATTTTTTTGTAAATAATTTTTGTGATATTTAAGTGATTTACTTCTTCCCTACTTTTGAGTTTTTATTAGTAATGACTGCTGACTTGTGTCAAATGCCTTTTTCTTGGTGTAAGTTAAAAGCAGTGTGTTTCCTCCCCCTCTAATTTGTTGATTTAATAAATATTATTAATGTTGAACCATCTTCTAGAAAGAACAGGCTGAAAAACTTCCCTGTAGGATATTTTTTAAAACTTATTTTTATTTATTTGGCTGCTTCAGGTCTTAGTTGTGGCACACAGAATCTTTGTTGTGTCACATGGCCATGAGTGCCAGCTCAGTACTTGCAGTGCGTGGGCTTAGTTGCTCCAGGGTATGTTGGATCTTAGTTCCCCGACCAGGGATCAAACCTGTGTCCTCTGCATTGGCAGGCAGATTCTTAAACACTGAACTACCAGGGAAGTCCCCTTGTAAAGGAATTTAAGAGAGATTTTTCACCCAGAATGGCGAAGTAATTAAAGTGGGCAAAAGAGATCTCTTTCATTTAGATTACCAAGTTTCCAGGTTTTCTGCTTCCACAGTCACCCACCAGGACCCCATGTACAAGTCCTTCCCCTGCCTATCCCATGGGACTTCAGTACTGTTCACTTGCCTCAGGTCTACCTTCTCCCCAAACCCAGATCTGCCTTGAACCTGGAATTGAGGGATAGGCTTGTCGGGTAAAATGTGAAGCACCCCTTTGAGCTCATTAGTTTGACTCCAAGTATCATGATTATTTCCATAATCTGCCTTGAATAATGCTCAGAGAGGGAATTGCTGAACTTTGTGGGGTGAATGTGGAATGACACTGATGACATGGATACTGTCCTTTTAGGATTTGTTGGTATCTTTGTGGAGCTGTTGAGCTTTCCCCTTAATAGAGGCCGCAGGATCTTCCATTTATTTTGACTGCAGCCCATATTTACACACCTCTCCAGCTTTGGAAGGTGGACTGGTATCCGGAGTCAACATGCCAGCTAATGGGAAATCACCCCAGAGGTTTCCTGCCCTGGTTCCAGGACAACCTGGTGGATCATTTGAGGTAAGTAAGAGACTTTTCCCATTTTTCTCTTTTTTTTAATTTTTAGACAAATTTTTTTTTTTACTTTAGACAGATTTTAATTTTGAGATAATTGTAGAAAAGGCAGAGGAACCAGAGATCAAATTGCCAACATCTGTTGGATCATTGAAAAAGCAAGAGAGTTCCACAAAAAACATCTATTTCTGCTTTATTGACTATGCCAAAGCCTTTGACTGTGTCGATCACAGCAAACTGTGGAAAATTCTTAAAGAGATGGGACTACCAGATCACCTGACTTGCCTCCTGAGAAATCTGTATGCAGGTCAAGAAGCAACAGTTAGAACTGAACATGGAACAACAGACTGGTTCCAAATCAGGAAAGGAGTATGTCAAAGCTGTATATTGTCACCTTGCTTATTTAACATCTATGCAGAAATGCTGGACTGGAAGAAACACAAGATGGAATCAAGATTGCCTGGAGAAATATCAATAACCTCAGATATGCAGATGACACCACACTTTTGGCAGAAAGTGAAGAAGAACTAAAGAGCTTCTTGATGAAAGTGAGGAGAGTGAAGAAGTTGGCTTAAAATTCAACATTCAGAAAACTCAGTTCATGGCATCTGGTCCCATCACTCTGTGTCAAATAGATGGGGAAACAATGGAAACAGTGACAGACTTCACTTTTTTGGGCTCCAAAGTCACTGCAGATGGTGACTGCAGCCAAAAGACGCTTGCTCCTTGGAAGAAAAATTATGACCAACTTAGAAAGCATATTAAAAAGCAGAGACATTGCTTTATGAACAAAGGTTCGTATAATCAAAGCTGTGGTTTTTCTAATAGTCATGTATGGATGTGAGAGTTGGACCGTAATGTAAGCTGAGCACCGAGGAACTGATGCTTTTGAACTGTGGTGTTGGAGAAGACTCTTGAGCATCCCTTGGACTGCAAGGAGATTAAGCCAGCCAATCCTAAAGGAAATCAGTCCTGAATATTCATTGGATTGACTGATGCTGAAGCTGAAACTCCAATACTTTGGCCACCTGATGCGGAGAGCTGACTCATTTGAAAAGACTGTGATGCTGGGAAAGATTGAAGGTGGGAAGAAGAAGGGAACAACAGAGGATGAGATGGTTGGATGGCATCACTGACTCAATGGACATGAGTTTGAGTAAGCTCCAGGAGTTGGTGATGGTCAGAGAAGCCTGGTGTGCTGCAGTCCATGGGGTGGCAAAGAGCCAGACAGGACTGAGCGACTGAACTGGACTGAAGTGTAGATTCAGTTTACCCAGTTTCCCCCATCATAACATCTTGTAAAATCTTGGTACAATATCATAACTAGGATATTGACATCAAACATTTCCATCATGTTGCCCTTTAATAGCCATGCACACTTCCCTTCTCCTGCTTTCCCTCCTTAACCCCTGGCAACCCATAATCTGTGCTCCAGTTCTATAGTTTTGTTATTTCAAGTGTTATATAAATAGAATCATACAGTATGTAACCTTTTGGGACTGGCTGTTTTATTCAGCATAATTCTCTGGAGATTCATCCAGATTGTTGCATATATGAATAGCTTGTTCCTTTTTATTGCTGAATAACATTCAATGGTATGGATTTATCACAGTTTGCTTAACCAGTCAATAGTTGAAAGATATCTTGGTTGTTTACCGTTTTTGGCTGTTACAAATAAGGATGCTATGATTGTGTAAGGTTTTTGTATCGAATGAATGAATGTGCGTGCCATTGCTGGATTACATGCTAAGAGCGTTAAAACAAGTGACCTAATTTTTAGTACAGTTTTAGATTTACAGAATAATTGAGATGATAGCATTAGTGTGGTACATTTGTTAAATAAACCAATATTGATATGTTATTATTCAACAGTTTACAGTATGGCTCACTCTTTGTGTTGCATATTCTATGAGTTTTGACAAATGCACAATGACATGTTTCCATCATTACAGTTCATACAGGACAGTTTCAACTGTGCTTAGCCTGTTGCTATGATTGTGTAAGGTTTTTGTATCGAATGAATGAATGTGCGTGCCATTGCTGGATTACATGCTAAGAGCGTTAAAACAAGTGACCTAATTTTTAGTACAGTTTTAGATTTACAGAATAATTGAGATGATAGCATTAGTGTGGTACATTTGTTAAATAAACCAATATTGATATGTTATTATTCAACAGTTTACAGTATGGCTCACTCTTTGTGTTGCATATTCTATGAGTTTTGACAAATGCACAATGACATGTTTCCATCATTACAGTTCATACAGGACAGTTTCAACTGTGCTTAGCTGTTCATCTTTCCTCTCCCTCTGCCTGAAACTCTGGTAATCACTGACTTTTTTTTTACTGTCTCTATAGTTTTGCCATTTCTAAAATGTCATGTATTTGGAATCGTATTGTCTGTGGCCTTTTCAGATTGGCTTCTTTCACTTAGCAATTTGCATTTAAGGTTCCTCCATTTTTTTTAATCACTGAATAATATTCCATTGGAGGGACGCACCACAATTTGCTTACCCATTCATCTATTGAAGGACATCAGTTTTGGATGATTATGAATAAAGCTGCTACAAACATGTATGTACAGAAGTTTTCAGTTCATTTGGGTAAATAACTTGGAGTGCAATTGTAGGTCATATGATAACACTTTGTAAGAAGCTGCTAAACTGTCTTCAAAGTTTTTCACTGTTTTCATTTTCACCAGTAACAAATGAACATTGTTTCAAATCTTTGCTAGCTTTTGGTATGATCAGTTTTTTGGATTTTAACCATTCTAATAAATGTGTAGTGGTAACTCATTGTTTTAATTTGAAATTCCCTAATGAAAAATGATGTTGAACATGGTTTTACATGCTTATTTCCCATCTGTATATCTTCTTTGGTCAAGTGTTTATTCACATCTTTTGCATATTTTTAATGTGATTGTATGTTTTCTTATTGTTGATTTTAAGAGTGCTTTGTATTGATATATTTTAAATACAAGTCCTTTATCAGATATGTGTTTTACAAATATTTGCTCCTGTTCTGGGCATGTCTCTTTATTCTCTTAACAGTGCCATTCAAAGAGCAGAATTTTTTAATCTTAGTAAAGTCCAATTTGTCAGTTTTTCTTTCATGTAATGTACATTTGGTGTTATATTTTAAAACATTGCCAAAGCCAAAGTCACCTAGACTTTCTCCTGTTATTTGCAGTTTCTTTCATTCTTTTTGGCTGCACCATGCAGTTTACAAGATCTCATTTCCCTGACCAGGGATTGAACCTGGCCCACAGCAATGAAAGCCTGGAATCCTAACTACTAGGCCACCAGGGAACTCCCTATTTTGCAGAAGTTTTATTTGTTTGCATTTTGCATATAGGTCTAAGAGCCATTTAGAGTTAATTTTTGAGAAAGTTGTAAGGACCTGGTGTGAATTCGTATGTGGATATTGAAGTGTTTCAATGCCATTTATTGAAAAGGCTATCCTTTCTCCATTGAATTGCTTTTGTTTCTTTGTCAAAGATCAGTAGGCTATTTTTGTGTGGGTCTATTTCCTTATACACATCTTGCAGTTTACAAGATCTCATTTCCCTGACCAGGGATTGAACCTGGCCCACAGCAATGAAAGCCTGGAATCCTAACTACTAGGCCACCAGGGAACTCCCTATTTTGCAGAAGTTTTATTTGTTTGCATTTTGCATATAGGTCTAAGAGCCATTTAGAGTTAATTTTTGAGAAAGTTGTAAGGACCTGGTGTGAATTCGTATGTGGATATTGAAGTGTTTCAATGCCATTTATTGAAAAGGCTATCCTTTCTCCATTGAATTGCTTTTGTTTCTTTGTCAAAGATCAGTAGGCTATTTTTGTGTGGGTCTATTTCCTTGCTCTCTATTTGTTCCATTGACAAATTTGTCTATTTTTACCAATATCACACTTTTACTTATTTATTTTTAAATTGAGGTATAAGTGGCTTACAATATTATATTAGTTTCAGATATATACATAATGATTAGATATTTGTATGTCCTATTAAATGATCACCATAAGTCTAGTTGACACTCATCACCATACAGCTTTCAAATATGCAATACAACAATATTATTGTCTGTAGTCACCATGCTGTACATTACGTTCCCATGATTTATTGATTTTTAGCTGAAAATTTGTGCCTTTTGACTCCCTTAATGCGTATTACCCCCTCCTCTCACCTCTGGCAACCACCAACCTGTTCTCTAAATCTATGAGCTTGGTTGTTTTGGTTTTTTTGTTATAGATTCCACATATAAGTGAGATCATACACTATTTATCATTCTCTGTCCTACTTATTTCACTTAGCATAATGCCCTCAGGGCCCATCCAAGTTGTTGCAAACAGCAGGATGTCCTTCTTGCTCATGGCTGAATAATATTTCATTGTGTATGTGTATATATCTATATCTATCTCATGTTTTCTTTATCCATTCATCTTTTGGGTGGACACTTAGGTTGCTTCCGTATCTTGCCTATTGTAAATAATGCTGCAGTGAACATGGGAGTACAGGTATCTTTTCAAGTGAGTATTTTCATTTTTTTCAGATAAAACCCAGTAATAGAATTGCTGGATCATATGATTGTTCCATTTTTAATTTTTTGAAATATCTCCATACTGTTTCGCTTAGTGACTGCACCAATTTGCATCCTCACCAGTGATGCACAAGGGTCCTCTTTTCTCTGTGTCCTCACCAATGCTTGTCATTTGTTGTCCTTCTGATAATTTCTGGCATCCTAAGAGGTGTGAGGTGATAGCTCACTGTGGTTTTGATTTGCATTTCATTGATGATCAGTGATGTTGAGCATTTTTTTCATGTACCTATTGGCCATCTGTATGACTTCTTTGGAAAAATGTCTATTCAGATCCTTTGTCCCTTTTTAAATTGGATTATTTGTTTTTTGCTATTGAGTTTTATGAGTTCTTTATATATTTTGGATATTAACTGCTTATCAGATATGTGATTTGAAAATTTTTTTACCATTCAGTAGGTTGCCTTTTTCTTTTGTTGATAGTTTCCTTTGCTGTGCAGAAGAATTTTAGTTTGATGTAGTCCCACTTGTTTATTTTTACTTTTATTACCTTCGCTTTTGGAGTCAGATCCAAAAAAATCATTGCCAAGACTGATGTCACGGAGCTTACAGCCCATATTTCTAGGAGTTTTTATGGTTTCAGGTCTTACATTCCACTCTTTAATCTATTTCAAGTTAATTTTTTGTATGGTGTAAGATAGTGCTCTAAAGTTTCATTTTTTTGCATGTGGCTGTCCTGACAGAGGGTATGCAAATCAGGATAACTTAAGAAGATATACTTCAAAGATCAGAACTTTTAAACCAAATTTATACTGACAAAACAATACCTGTTAATCTTACATGGATACATATTCAGTTCCTCTTTGCCACAATTTTATCCATGACACAAAAACAATTTATAAGATTTCACATAATTTACAAAATGCAATCTGATATACAGAATATGGTTATTACATGCTCATTTTAAATAACCCAATAGTAATTTTTATATTGAGTAGTCTGCCAAATATGTAATCAGTAGCAATTATTAGTTGAATTTACTGTATTCATTGAGTGATTTTGTTAAAGAGTTTCCGTTGTGAGGCTTCTCTAGTGGCTCAGATAGTAAAGAATCTGCCTGCAATGAAGGAGACCCAGGTTCAATGCTTGGGTCATGAAGATTCCCTGGAGAAGTAAATGGCTCAGTTCAGTTCAGTTCAGTCACTCAGTCGTGTCTGACTCTTGCGACCCCATGAATCGCAGCATGCCAGGCCTCCCTGTCCATCACCAACTCCCAGAGTTCACCCAGACTCAGGTCCATCAAGTCAGTGATGCCATCCAGCCATCTCATCCTCGGTCGTCCCCTTCTCCTTCTGCCCCTAGTCCCTCCCAGCATCACTTCCATGGACAGAGGAGTATGCTAGCCTACAGTCTATGGGGTTGCAGACACAATTGATATACCTCTCCAGAGTTAGTGAAGAGCTGGTTAAAACTAGATTAAAACACAAAACCTAAATTTCAGACTTCTTATGATACCCAATATTCTGGTTACAATGTTGAAAGTAAATAAAAAATTTAAAATAAATCAACCTATATGCTAGATTTCTTAAGGTCAGATCTTGTACCTGTGAATGCTCTCATTTTCCTAAGAACACTTCATTTTATACTCGACAGAAGATCAGTTAGCCCCCAGAGAAAACCTGTTCATAGACATTGGGCTAAGGTCATTAACTCAAATTTCAAATTTCTCATCACCCATCATTACTCAAACCTTGGATAGTTCTGGCAAAGCTTGCCGAAACAACACAGCAAACCACCAGGACTGTATTTAGTGCTTCCATATCCTGGCAAGTGCTTCCTCTTATGGATTTGGAAGGCTTCCCAGATTGTGCTTTTTTTTTGCACTCTAAAGCATGAAGTCTGTATCGGACTGGATGGGATGACAGAGTGTATGCATAGCAGGCTGAATATGTATTCTCCTGTCTTTCCCTCACCTCTCTCCTCTCAATGCTTATGCATCGTTTTATTATATGATTACTACTGAGCATCTCATTTTTAAGTAAATGTGGAATTTTACACAGTGGTTGATTCACTAATGCAAGGCTGCATAGTGGACCAGTGAGAAGCCACATTTTATTTTAAAAATGAATAGCTTTCTTTATCTTTTTTTCTGAGAAACATTTGCAGATAGTATCCTTGAAATGTAGTTTCTCTGTGATAATGAATCTACTCAATGGAAAGACCCTCTAATGACACCATGTGTCTGGAGAAGATATTTTTCAAATAACATGTTGCTGGATTATTTAAAGCAACTGTTTAAAGATTATTTTTATCTTTTAAAATTTCTGTTCCTAAGTTGTTTTATACCTTTACTGTGTCCTGACAGGAATGTTAGTTTCTCAGTCATGTCTGAGAGACCCCATGGACTGTATCCCACCAGGTTTCTCTGTCTGTGGAGTTTTCCAGGCAAGAATACTGGTTGCCATTCTCCAGGCAAGAATGGGTTGCCATTCCTTTCTTCAGGGAATGTTCTTGATCCAGGGATTGAACCCATGTCTCCTGCATTGCAGCAAATTTTTTATCATTGGAGTCAGCAGGGGAGCCTGTCCTGACAGGAATAGTTCACCATTTCCCTTGTCTCATTAAAAGAACAGTACTATGAAACAAACCTGAATAATTGTAGATATACTGTTAGGTTTATTTGTTTATTGTGCACTAGAGACAGTGAGTCTGTTTCAGTTGCTGTATATTCTAGGAGGGATCAGGGATGTGTGTGTGTGTAAGGCATGGTATGAAGAATATAACCTAGCACTCTAATTTGGGGGGAAAAGTTAGAGTTTACTCAGCAGAAGATCTGCCCATGTCATTGTAGGGTCCCCTTCACAAGACGGTTTCTCCTGTGGCTCAGTCTGTGAAAAATCCACCTGCAAAGCAGGAAACTGCCTGCAATGCAACAGGCCCAATAATGGAATACATCAAGGGCTGGTGTGTGTGTGTGGGGGAGGAGGGTTGGCAGGACCTGGTGGTGTTCAAGAACCCCTAGGGGCAGTAAGGG
The DNA here is from genome assembly GCA_006408675.1 of Madoqua kirkii. Classification (NCBI taxonomy): domain Eukaryota; kingdom Metazoa; phylum Chordata; class Mammalia; order Artiodactyla; family Bovidae; genus Madoqua; species Madoqua kirkii. Next base: position 8,824 of record SJYC01095875.1, read on the forward strand.
CAAGGCTTTGACCCAGAAGAGATTGTAGAAATTCAGGTAGTGAATCAATGGAGAAAATGAGCTGGGTTGCCCAAGTCCGAATACTCTCCTAAAGTCTGGTTGGGAGTACAGTGAATTTAGGGGAGATGGGGAACCTAGATCCTATGGTTGGGGTAACAGGCTAACAGGCAAGCCCCTATAACCCATAGTTGGTGTGAGTTTACTGCTGTACCTTGTGTGCATCAGACCTGGCTTAGCTATTGAGGTCTGTTAGACAAGAAATAGTTACAGGAAGCTAAAGAAAGTAAAGGCAGGAAAAAAAAAAAAAAACTTGGAACAACAAAATTACCTACTATATGATTTAATGGCTACTATATTAGGCTGGCATCAAAAATAAGATTTAAAGATCTAATTTCCTTCGTTTACAAATATTGTCGGGAAATCTAACTTCTAAACAAATCAACTGATCTGAAAGAGGTGAAACATACCAAATGGTAATCCATTTTTACACATTGAAATATATCTATGTATATATATATTCACACGAAAAATTTTGAAAACTGTTTAGAGCTTTTGTAGTATCTTTGTTCTTGCCGTTGCTACTTTCAACTTCAAAACCATATGGCTTTGTAAAAGTCACATGGACTCTGTTCAGTGGACCTGAAAACATATCCTAGCTTTAACCTTCTACAAGTGTCTGGTTTGGCGAGAACTTCAAAAAATTCCTGGGAAAGAATTTTGAGGTAGATTTGAAAGACTACCTTGAAAGGGATAGTGAATACATGGGATAAGTGATCTAGTCAAAGGGAATATTATTTGTAAAGTTCAAGATAACTTTGTGATCCTTTTGTGAGTAAGAAGAATATGACATTGGTTATATTGCATGAAGGGAGTCTTTATTTGTATCAGACTATAATAATTCTCAGTGACTTTTAAATCAGTGATTATTTTCCATATCATTGGGAATATGGTCAAAAATACAAGCTAAACATATGGGTTATATTTGGTTACATTTAGTAGTCATCAAAGTCAGATGCCATACTCTGTTCTTAGAAGAATATGTTCATAGAGCATTCTATAAGAGCATCTTAATAAAATTATCAATTCATATTTTAAATTCTGCAATGTATCTACACACAAAAATTAACTTGTTAGATTCAAATGACAATTTTAATTAGACCATACTGACAACAATACAATAATTAAGATATGATCAAAATGCCCAAAATTTGATGTTTTAAAATTGGCTTATCATTCTGTCATTGAATCTTGATGCCTTGAATTATAATTTTAAAACTAGAAGGAAAAAATATTCATCTAGCCCTTGTATGTTAAGTAAGAAAAAGAAGACCCAGAGGCATGAGCTTCCAGAGTTTCTGTATATAGAAAACAACAGAATCAAGACTAGAATGTAGATTCTTAGTCTGGAGCTCTTTCTTCTCCATCAACCACTTCATTTCTCTTCTTTCTATCAAAAAACTCAATGCCCAGAAAATGCTATACCTGTCTGTTTTAACTGACTGTTGACATGGGTTGAAGGTCTTCTCCTTGGTGTCTTCTATCTCATTTTCCATCAGTGCTTGTATTTGATCATTATTTCTTTTTATCTTTCCCAAACGGGCTACTAATCAAAGCAAGTGACCCTCATTGCCACTATCTGTAGAGTTGGGGGCTATTATAAATGTTTTATAAAGTACTTTTAAACATTTTTAAAATACACATAACATAAAATTTCCATTTTAACTATATAAGTGTATGATTCAGAGGCATTAATGACATTCACAGTGTTATACACCTATCACTGCTGCTGCTGCTGCTGATGCTGCTGCTAAGTCACTTCAGTCATGTCCAATTCTGTGCGACCCCATAGACGGCAGCCCACCAGGCTCCACTGTCCCTGGGATTCTCCAGGCAAGAATACTGGGTTAGGTTGCCATACACCTATCACTAATATTTCTAAAATCCTTTCATCACAGAAACAGAATTCAGTACTTATTAATCAGTAATTTCCCATTTTCCCTTTTCCTCAGCCTTTCAGTTCAGTTCAGTTCAGTTC
>SJYC01095876.1:0-11182 GCA_006408675.1 Madoqua kirkii
ACTAGACAGACCTTAGTCAGCAAAGTAATGTCTCTGCTTTTCAATATGCCATCTAGGTTGGTCATAACTTTCTTTCCAAGGAGTAAGCGTCTTTTAATTTCATGGCTGCAGTCACCATCTGCAGTGATTTTGGAGCCCCCCCAAAATAAAGTCTGACACTGTTTGCACTGTTTCCCCATCTATTTCCCATGAAGTGATGGGACCAGATGCCATGATCTTCGTTTTCTGAATGTTGAGCTTTAAGCCAACTTTCTCACTCTCCTTTTTCACTTTCAAGAGACTTTTTAGTTCCTCTTCACTTTCTGCCATAAGGGTGGTGTCATCTGCATATCTGAGGTTATTGATATTTCTCCCGGCAATCTTGATTCCAGCTTGTGCTTCTTCCAGTCCAGCGTTTCTCATGATGTACTCTGCATATAAGTTAAATAAGTAGGGTGACAATATACAGCCTTGATGTACTCCTTTTCCTATTTGGAACCAATCTGTTGTTCCATGTCTAGTTCTAACTGTTGCTTCCTGACCTGCATACAGATTTCTCAAGAGGCAGGTCAGGTGGTCTGGTATTCCCATCTCTTTCAGAATTTCCCACAGATCTGATAGTTAGCTGGGGACTAAATTATGTAGAGTGCCAATAGACTTTGTTAAGGTTTATGCTGTGACAAGGGAAAGCCTATGTTGGGTTTTGAGTGAGAGTGATATGATCTGATTTATTTTTAAAGGCTCTTTTTCACTGCCAGGTGCCAACAGTTCTGTTTGGGATAATTCCCTCAGGCATGATAGTGACCTTCAGCATTGGAAGATTGAAACTTTGGATCAAACTGTCGAATATCAGAAAGCCTTCTACAAGAAAATGAGCTTTGTTGGACACAAAAGAACTCACACAGGAGAGAGAAACTTTGAATGTAATGAATGTGGGAAAACTTACTGCAGGAAATCAAACCTTATTGAACATCTGAGAATACACACAGGGGAGAGACCCTATAAATGTGGTGAATGTGCAAAAAGCTTTAGTGCAAGATCATACCTCATTGCTCATCAGAAAACACATACAGGAGAGAAGCCCTTCGAATGTGATGAATGTGGAAAATCTTTTGGCAGGAAGTCACAACTCATTTTACATCAGAGAACACACACAGGAGAGAGACCTTATGAATGTACTGAGTGTGGGAAAACCTTTTCTGAGAAGGCAACCCTCATGATTCATCAGAGAACTCACACAGGGGAGAAACCCTATGAATGTGGCAAATGTGGGAAAACATTTCGTGTTAAGATATCTCTTACTCAACATGAGCGAACTCACACAGGGGAGAAACCCTATGAATGTGGTGCTTGTGGGAAAAACTTTGGTGCAAAAAAATCCCTAAACCAACATCAAAGAATTCATACAGGTGAGAAACCCTATAAATGTGGTGAATGTGGGAAATTTTTCAGATTGAAGATGACTCTCAATAATCACCAGAGAACTCATACAGGTGAAAAACCCTACCAGTGTAATGAATGTGGGAAATCTTTCAGTGTGCACTCATCTCTTGGAATACATCAGCGAATTCACACAGAGAGAAACCTTATGAATGTAACAAATGTGGTAATGCCTTCTATGTCAAAGCACGCCTCATTGAACATCAGAGAATGCATTCAGGAGAAAAACCCTATGAATGTAGTGAATGTGGAAAAATCTTCAGTATGAAGAAATCCCTTTGTCAACACCAGAGAACTCACACAGGAGAGAAACTTTGTGAATGAAGAAATGCCTTCTCTGTGAAAGTAAGCCTCGGTAACACAGGAAAGACCCTTTGAATGTCAGGAATGTGGGCAAGCTTTCTGCCAGAAGGCACACCTCACAGAACATGAGAGAACTCACTTAGGCCAGCCCTTGCCTTGTACTGTGGAGAAAGCTTGCTAAGAAGACTCGCCTCACCATTTGATCAAGCTCTTTGGGCCATCTGATTACTGGGGCACACAGAGTATACCTGTAACAATATGGCTTCTGCCTTGGTATGAAAATTGTCCTGATCCCCTTAGGGAGTGGCTTATTGTTGTTTTCATTTCATTTGGATTTCCCTAATTAGTGCTTGAGAATCAGCTTACCTGTTGACTGGTCATTGTTATATTTCTTCTGTGCAATGCCTGTTCATGTCCTTTGCTCATTGTTTTCTAATAGGCTGTCATTTACTTCTTGGTTTAAATGTTGTTTTCCTTGTTCTTTTTTTTTTTTTTTTAGAGAAATATGATTATCTTTATTTATTTTTTTTTAAATTTTTGTTTAATGCTTATTCCATTTCACAGTACTGTATTGGTTCTGCCATACATTGACATGTTTTCCTTGTTCTTTAAAAAAATATATGAGAACATAAAAATCCCTTTTCAGTCATTTGTATTTCGGATATCTCCTCTCAGTCTGTGACTGGTTCTTTAATTTTGTTAACTCTTTTCTTCTGCCTAGGTTTTATGTTTTTATGTTATCAGTTTCAAGGTGATAATATTCTCCTATACTTTCCTCTAAAGTGAAGGTTTCATTTTCAACATTGAAAATTTTAATCTACCCTAAGTTTTTTCTGTATAATATGAAGTCTCCAATATATAATGCTATATTTTTAAAACTTTACATCAGTAGTATCACACTAGTTTTGTTTATGCAGCTTGCTTTTTTTCATGAAATGTTACCTTTCCAAGATCTATCCATGTTGGTAAATATAGCTCTAGTTTATTTATCTCTCCATTCCCCTAGTGAAAAGCGTTTGTATCGTTTCTGTGTTTAGTATTTAAATCTAGAAATGGCAATGATGGGTCATAGGGTGTAAGCAGTATGCCAGTTATTAATCTATTGTGCCCCAGTTCCAAACCTGCCCTTCTATACTGGGACTTTGTGATGCTGGGGCCGTGACTCTATAGAACACATTCCTGTCTTGCCAGCTGCTACTCTCTGGTGGGTCTTGCCAATAAGAGATATGAAATATAAATGTTGAGCCTATGGAAGGAAGAAGGGACTTGCTCTTTTTTTTTCTTTCAATTCCAGTTGGCACCCTGTTCATCTGAATATCAGCCCAGCATTGCTTCTTCACTTGGGCAGCAGCAGATCCTCATGGTAGCAGCAGTTTAATCCAGTTTGCACTTTCCCGGTACTAATAGCTCTATGGTACTGCACCCCCTCAGAGACACTCGCAGCATCTGGCTAGTGCCACCTCCTTAGAACTATGAATCTCAGGCACATGAGACCTCACTTACAACCTTCTGTTTTTAGTAATTCCAGCTTCTTCCCTTTTTACCCTAGCCCCTCTGCTTTCTACAGTTGCTGAGTCCATGAGAATTTTAATGTTCTTTTTGCTTTTAAGTTATGTGGTTAGTAACTTCATAATAACTTCATAACTAGTTAAATTTTTTATAATAAATTATCTCTATTAAAATCACTGGTATGGCTTCTGTCTCCTAGCTGGGTTCTGATTGATATAGAAGTTTTTCAATTTGACTAAATATTAAAGTTTTTAAAAATTGTACTATTTTACATTCTCATGAGCAGTTTGAGAAAAAGTTTACATTTTCCCATATATTCACTAGGACTTATCTGTTATTTTTTTTTAAATATAAATTGTTGCCTATGTGAAAGGTGTAAAATGGCTTTAAGCCCTTCCATCCTTGAATGTGTTTCTTTTTATTTAACTCATTTAATATCTGTCAAATTTATGGTTTTCTCTAAGAAATTGTCTTTGTAAGTTAGAAAATTTGCTCATATATATGTATATACATATATTTTAAAATATAATGATGTATTATGGGGTATATATGTATGTAATATATGCATCTATCTTTATGTTAAGTGTGTGGATGTATACGTGTGTGCATGTCTCCCCAGAAAACGCTTTTGTTTTATATATTTATTTTACCTACATATTTACCACTTTGGTTGCTCTTTATTTTTTCCCACATCTCCTTCCTGATCATTTTCTTCTTTACCTGAAAAATGTCCTTTAGAGTTTTCTTTAGTGGAGGTCTAGCAGTGACAAATCTCTCAACCTTGTGCATGTTTCCCCTTGTACTTTTTTGATAAGCAGAAACAAATCCTTTTGTTTTAGTACTTACTTTTAGTACTTACTTTTTAGTATTTTTAGTACTTACTTTTAGTACTGGGTGGCATTGTGCCATAATAAATACTGATGCTAAATTACATGATTTTTTTTGCCTTTTCCCCTGAGTGTTCCATAAGGATTACGACAACCCAGGGTATTTGAATTAATTATTAGATGCCCTCCAATACAGTATACACTTGAATATACATATTACAGTTTTCTCACTTTGTATATAGCATACCCTCACCCTTGTTTACTAAGCATTATGTTTACCAAGATGCCATCTCCTCACTTCTTCCAATGTTCAGCTCATCCATTAAAAAATTAAATCTGATGTTTTAAAATGACTATTATGGAAAATGTCAAACATGAAAAAAAGTAGTCTGTGGTGACAGAAAGCAGATCACTGTTTGCCTCTGCGGTAGGAATTAACTCCTAAGAGGTAGGAGGGAACTTCCCTAGGCCTAATGGAACTATTCTGTATCTTGACTGAGTGTGTGTTAATGAGAATACAAAAGAGTCATCAAATGATTAAATTTAAGATTTGTGCATTTTATTGTATGTAAATTATCTCTCAATTAAAAATTTAAAGCACAACAATAAAAAGTTTCCCATTTCCATATCAGGAGTCAGATGTAGGCTGCCTGGGAAAAAAAAAAAAAAAACAAGAATTTTGACGACTCAATCAGATGAAAGACACTGGCAATGGGACACTTCATTCTTTCAAGGCTTTAGAAATGGTTTTGCTCCATGAAAATGACCTTTACTAAGGCTCCATGGTGGGTTGTGCGGGCCCTCCATTAGCTACCGTCACTTATGTGATAACCCTACTGGCCACTTCTGTATGTATGTGGCTCCTGATAGCCTAAGCACAGTCTCTCCTCATACTCCGTTAGCTACCATGCTGTAGTTTTTACCCCCATGACATGTCAGCACAGTATCTACTAACACCTCATTAGTTTATAGCAGTTCTTATCATTGACACTAGTCAAGAGCACAATGTCTGCTAACCTACCATTAGCTCACAATAGCTTGTCTTCTTCCACTTTTTGTTCCAGCAGAATCTGCTCACTCCCTTTAGCTCATATCATCATGTCTCACCACCTCTTTTAGCTGCCATTACAATTTTTGCTGACCCCCATTTGCTCACAGCATCCATCTTTTTAATCCTTTTGCTTACAGCTTAGTGACTGGTGATCTACTATCACATCTTTTTGCCCTCCTTTAGACTCAGCATGGTGGCTACTAACCTCCCTTCCATTGGCTCCCAGCAGTGTATCTTATAACCTCCTTTAGACCTATTGCAGTGGCTCTTGTCTCCATGTTGTTTTTCACCGTTTTGTCTGTTCATTCCCCATCAGCAACCATACACTATATTTAACCCAGTGAGTTCTAATTGACATGTCTGCTCATCCTACATTAGATCTCCTCATTATATTTGCTGATTTTTAAAATTAGCCATCAGTACAGTGTCTTTGGGGCTTCCCTGGTGGCTCAGATGGTAAAGAATCTGCCTGCAATGCAGGAGACCCAGGTTTGAGCCCTGGGATGGGAAGATCCCCTAGAGAAGGGAATGGCTACCCACTCCAGTATTCTTGCCTGGAGAATTCCATGGACAGAAACACTGGTGGGCTACAATCAATGGGGTCGAAAAGAGTTTGGCACAACTGTGCGACTAACACGTTCACTTCACTTTCACAGTGTCTTTGACCTCATGAACCCACAATGTAGCATAGTTACACCAGTATTTATCTGCTGTTTCCTAATTAGTCACCAATAGACTTTGATCCTCTTGAGCACAATGTCTGTAGAACTTGACCTTGTCACTCTGTCTTCTGAGCCCCCATTTATCAGGTTCCAAGTTCTTTACCTAAAGACCCCTAAATAGCCCCGATCATCAGTGTATCTGCTGATCACACATTAGTCTTCTGATTTGTAGACAACCATCGTGACCAAGATAATCATGATGGTGTGATCACTCACCTAGAGCCAGACATTCTGGAATGTGAAGTCAAGTGGGCCTTAGAAAGCATCACTATGAACAAAGCTAGTGGAGATGATGGAATTCCAGTTGAGCTATTTCAAATCCTGAAAGATGATGCTGTGAAAGTGCTGCATTCAGTATTCCAGCAAATTTGGAAAACTCAGCAGTGGCCACAGTACTGGAAAAGGTGGGTTTTCATTCCAATCCCAAAGAAAAGCAATGCCAAAGAATGCTCAAACTACCACACAATTGCACTCATCTCACATGCTAATAAAGTAATGCTCAAAACTCTCCAAGCTAGGCTTCAACAATACGTGAATTGTGAACTTCCAGATGTTCAAGCTGGTCTTAGAAAAGGCAGAGGAACCAGAGATCAAATTGCCAACATCCACTGGATCATGGAAAAAGCAGGAGAGTTCCAGAAAAACATCTATTTCTGCTTTATTGACTATGCCAAGCCTTTGTGTGGATCACAATAAACTGGAAAATTCTGAGAGAGATGGGAATACCAGACCACCTAACCTGCCTCTTGAGAAATCTGTATGCAGGTCAGGAAGCAACAGTTAGAACTGGACATGGAACAACAGACTGGTTCCAAATAGGAGAAGGAGTATGTCAAGTATGTATATTGTCACCCTACTTATTTAACTTAAATGCAGAGTACATCATGAGAAATGCTGGGCTGGATGAAGCACAAGCTGGAATCAAGACTGACAGGAGAAATATCAATAATTTCATATATGCAGATAATACCACCCTTATGGCAGAAAAAAGTGAAGGGGAACTAAAAAGCCTCTTGATGAAAGTGAAAGAAGAGAGTGAAAAAGTTGGCTTAAAGCTCAACATTCAGAAAACGAAGATAATGGCATCTGGTCCCATCACTTCATGGGAAATAGATGGGGAAACAGTGCAAACAGTGTCAAACTTTATTTTGGGGGGCTTCAAAATCACTGCAGATGGTGACTGCAGCCATGAAATTAAAAGACGCTTACTCCTTGGAAGGAAAGTTATGACCAACCTAGATGGCATATTCAAAAGCAGAGACATTACTTTGCCAACAAGGGTCCGTCTAGTCAAGGTTATGGTTTTTCCAGTGGTCATGTATGGATATGAGAGTTGGACTGTGAAGAAAGCTGAGTGCTGAAGAATTGATGCTTTTGAATTGTGGTGTTGGAGAAGACTCTTGAGAGTCCCTTGGACTGCAAGGAAATTAAACCATTCCATTCTAAAGGAGATCAGTCCTGGGTGTTCATTGGAAGGAATGATGCCAAAGCTGAAACTCCAGTACTTTGGCCACCTCATGAGAAGAGTTGACTCATTGGAAAAGACCCTGATGCTGGGAGGGATTGGGGGCAGGAGGAAAAGGGGACGACTGAGGATGAGATGGCTGGATGGCATCACCAACTCCGTGGACGTGAGTTTGATTGAACTCCGGAAGTTGGTGATGGACAAGGAGGTCTGGCGTGCTGCAATTCATGGGATCATAAAGAATCAGACATGACTGAGCGAATGAACTGAACTGAATACAGAATATGACCTCCTTGAGGACCCATTACCATGTTTTTTGTTCTAACAGTAGCCAAATCCCTGTGTCTGACTTGAGTCCTCCTCCCCTAGCTTTAACTGCAAGTATTGTGTCTTTGGTGCTTCCCAGTTGCTCAGTGGTAAAGAATCCCCCTGCCAGTGCAGGAGACATGAGTTTGATCCCTGGGAGAGGAAGATTCCCTGGAGAAGAAAATGGCAACCAACTCCAGTATTCTTGCCTGGAAAATCCCATGCACAGAGGAGTCTGGAGAGCTTCAGTACATGAGGTTGCAAAGAGTTGGACATGACTTAGTGACTGAGCAGCCACAGCAGCATTGTGTCTTTGATCCATTGAGGCCATAGAGTTTGCTGACTCCACATTAGCTCTCATCACAGTGTCTGTTGATCTTCAATTAGGCAGCAGTACATTTTCTTTAATATGCATGAAGTTCCAGCAATATACTTGCTGATCCCCAATTAGCCGTAAGATCAGAGACTAACCTCCAGGAGCTTCCAGCACAGTATCAGCTGATTGCACACTAGTCTCACCTTTCTGACCACCCATTAGCAATGAGTACAATGTCTCTGACCTTCCTAAGTCACAATTACAATGTTGCTGATCCTGCATTAACCATCATCACTGTGCCAGTTGATTCCCCATTAGCCGTTAATACAGTATCTGAACGCAACGTTCAGTGCATGCTGACCACATGTTACAGCCCATCTCTATATTTGCTAACCTTAATCTGGCCTCGACACTGGGACAAATGATTATGAGGCACTAGTTTAGAATCTTTGCCTCATGTTTTTTCACAGTATCTGCTGCTCATATTAATGTGTCGTCACTGTGTCTGCTAATCTTGGTCACGAGTAGAGAGTGTCTTTGAGTCCTCATAAAAAATTTGATTAGTGTCTGCTGATCTCATATTAGTACTTTATCATCCTGCTGATTAGCCATTAGCCACCACTAAAGTGATTTTTGTCTGCATCTAAGCATCAGCCCATTTGCTACCCTCAATCCTGTGGATGCCAGTTCTTCATCCTCTGATACAACGTATTATCCTCATGAGCCCCAGCATAATACCTGGGCCTCATTAGAGCCTTCCCTACCATTAGACCCTTCATGGTTTCTGATGATCACCAGTAGTGTCTACTCCCATGAGCCCCTATAATGATATCTGCTGGTGCTGTGTTAGCTCCCATGACTGTGTCTGTTGAATCCTCACTAGTCATTAATACTGTATTTGATTTCTGTGATTACTCCCCACAGTTTCTGATGACCCTATGTTAGGACCAGTAATCACTTCCTGATTTCTGTAAATTGGTTGACTGTTTCAATCCCTGTAACTGTTTCTTGGACTCTGGTGGTTCCCTAGTCCTGCAGACTGCTTTAAAAATTTTTTTATTCCCTGCACTTCAGAGATTCTTCCTTGATGTTATTGGCCTGATCCTCAGGGTTTAGTCCCTGTTGCTCTGGCTCTTTTGTTGCCCCTCTGACAGTATTCCAAATACAAGGACTGTTTTGTGGTCTCTTTAGATATTTGATGATGCCCCCCACCTATTTCTCAGGTCCAGATACTATCCCTTTGGCTAGCTGTTTCCTTGTTTCTTTGGCTGTGCTCTCAGCTTGAGATTGTTCTCTTATCTGTCTTGCTGTCTCCTAGGTATTTCTAGCTGTTGTATGACATTTAGAGGTATTTTCTCTTTCCATTTGACTGTTCTGGAGTGTCTCTGGCTGTCGTCTAATTACAGGGACTGTTTTTTGGTTCTTTGGCCATTTGATAGTTTCTGTGACTGGTCACATTGGTGCTGTGACTGTTTACTGGTCTGTATGGCTGTTTTATAGTGTCTAGGGATTTTTTCTCAGCCCTGACCTATTGTCTGGAACCAGAGACTGCCTCTTCTAGCAGTTCCCTAGTACATGAAATAGATTACTTTACCTTCCCTGATCTTACCTCAATTCTAGGCTTGTTCACACTTCCCTATTGCCTATTTTCTGGTTTTGCCAATTATTTCTCAGCACCAAGGACGGTTGTATACACTGGATGTGAAAGTGTTAGTCACACAGTCTTGTCTGACTCTTTGTGACCCAATGGACTGTAGCCCACTAGACTCCTCTGTCCATGGAATTCTCTAGGCAAGAATACTGGAATGGGTTGCCATTCCCTTCTCCAGGGGATCTTCCTAACCCAGGGGTTGAACGTGGGTCTCCTGCGTTGCAGGCAGATTCTTTACTATCTGGGCCTTAAACAGCAAGTGGTAGTTGCAGGCTCCAGAGGGAGCACCTTCCTTTCAATAGATCCTTTTACCTGTAGCTGCCCTGGAGAAGCAGACCCTACAGAGAGGCTTAGTTCAGAATCCTGATGTGAGTCACTATGTTTCTTCTCATTACCTTTCTAGAAAATCCATTAAGGTAAGTAAAGTGTTATCCCTCACTCCCACATTCATGTGTCTGTGTGTGAATCTCTGATTGGAAGAGACTCTGATGGCTGAGAAGAAGCACGAAGAGGGTGGCAGTCCTGTGTGGCATGCAGCATGGGGTCCAGCTCCATGTGTAGCCTGGGGGCTGGCCTGTCCCCTACTCAAGTTTCAGTTCAGTTCAGTTCAGTCACTTAGTCGTGTCTGACTCTTTGCAACCCCATGAATCACAGCACGCCAGGCCTCCTTGTCCATCATCAACTTCTGGAGTTGACTCAAACTCATGTCCATCGAGTTGGTGATGCCATCCAGCCATCTGATCCTCTGTTGTCCCCTTCTTCTCCTGCCCTCAGTCCCTCCCAGCATCAGGGTCTTTTCCAATGAGTCAACTCTTCACATGAGGTGGCCAAAGTATTGGAGTTTCAGCTTCAGCATCAGTCCTTCCAGTGAACACCCAGGACTTACCTCCTTTAGGATGGACTGGTTGGATCTCTTTGCAGTCCAAGGGACTCTCAAGAGTCTTCTCCAACACCAGAGTTCAAAAGCATCAATTCTTTGGTGCTTAGCCTTCTTCACAGTCCAACTCTCACATCCATACATGACCACTGGAAAAACCATAGCCTTGACTAGACAGACCTTTGTTGGCAAAGTAATATCTCTGCTTTTGAATATGCCATCTAGGTTGGTCATAACTTTCCTTCCAAAGAGTAAGCATCTTTTAATTTCATGGCTGCAGTCACCATCTGCAGTGATTTTGGAGCCCAAAAGAATAAAGTCTGACTCTGTTTGCACTGTTTCCCCATCTATTTCCCATGAAGTGATGGGACCAGATGCCAAAATCTTAGTTTTCTGAATGTTGAGCTTTAAGCCAACTTTCTCACTCTCCTCTTTCACTTTCATCAAGAAGCTTTTTAGTTCCTCTTCACTTTCTGCCATAAGGGTGGTATCATCTGCATACCTGAGGTTATTGATATTTCTCCCGGCAGTCTTGATTCCAGCTTGTGCTTCTTCCAGGCCAGCATTTCTCATGATGTACTCTGCATTTAAGTTAAATAAGCAAGGTGACAATATACAGCCTATTTGGAACCAGTCTGTTGTTCCATGTCCAGTTCTAACTGTTGCTTCCTGACCTGCATACAGATTTCTCAAGAGGCAGGTCAGGTGGTCTGGTATTCCCATCTCTTTCAGAATT
>SJYC01095877.1:20-25772 GCA_006408675.1 Madoqua kirkii
TTAGTGATCACATTATCATGATTATCTGGGTCGTGAAGATTTTTTTTGTACAGTTCTTCTGTGTATTCTGTCACCTCTTAGTTCTCCCTAAAAGATGGACCTCGTAGTCCCTACCCAGAATCCTTCTGGGGTCTGTGATAGCGTTGGAGGATGATTCATGGGTGCATTCACCCATTGGGTAATTTTTTCAGGTCAAAACATAAAACTCTCTTAATAAGTTCCTATGTAATATTACTAAGAGTGATTTTATTGCTAGATAGGCAATGTAGTGTTATGATGAAGTATATGAGCACTGGAGCCAAATCTATATTAAAATTTTGAGTCTTAGTGGTTTCTTAGCTGTGACACCGAAAGCACATAGTATACAGCGAGTGCTTAGTCACTCAGTCCTGTCTGACTCTTTGTGACCCTGTGGACTATTGCTAGCCAGGCTCCTCTGTCCATGGGATTCTCCAGATAAGAATATACTGAAGTGGGTTGCCAATTCCTTTTCCAGGGGACCTTACCAACCCAGGGATCAAATCCAGGTCTCCTGCATTGCAGGCAGATTCCCTTGTGGCTCAGCTGGTAAAGAATCCACCTGATGCAGGAGACCTGGGTTTGATCCCTGAGTTGGGAAGATCCCCTGGAGAAGGGAAAGTACCTACTCCAGTATTCTGGCCTGGAGAATTCCATGGACTGTATAGAGTTGGACATGACTGAGCAAGTTTCACTTTCATTTTCACTTTCTTTACAATCTGAGCTATCAGGGAAGCCCCACATGGTATAAAACAAAGGAAATAAATTGGACTTCATCAAAATTAAACACTTTTGTTCTGCAAATAATACTGTCAAGAAAGTAAAAGGTCAGCCCACAGAAATAGGAAAAAAAATATTTGTAAATCATTTATCTGATAAGGGATTTATATCTAGGCTGTATAAAAGACTCATAACCCAATAATAAAAACATAAATAAATAATCCAACTTAAAAATGGGCAAAGAGTTTGAAGGGACATTTCTCCAAATGAGATAAACAAATGGCCTAAGCACATGAAAAGCCGTATAGCATCATTAAGCATTAGGGAAATGAAAATCAAAACCACAGTGAGGTAACACTGCACAACCACTAGTATGGCTAGAATAAAAAAGAAAAACAACAAGTATTGACAAAGATGTAGAAAAATTGGACTTGTTTTACATTGCTGGGAAAATGTAAACTGAACAGCTGTTTTGGAAGAAAGTTTAGAAGTTTCTCAAAATGGTAAACAGTTACCACCTGATCTAGGAATGCCATTCCTTGATATCCACCCAAGAGAAAATAAAACATATATCCATACAAAAACTTACACACAAATGTTCATAGAAGCATTATTTATAGTAGCCGCAAAGTGGAAACAACCCAAACATCCATCAGTTAATGAATGGGTGATCAAAATGTGGTATATCCATAACATAAAATATTATTCACTAATAAAAAGGGATGATGTACTGATATATACTACAAAATGGAGGAACTTTGAAAACCTGTTATTTGAAAGAAACCAGTCACAAAAGACCACATATTGTATGATTCTATTTATATGAAATGTGCAGAATAGGTAAAACTATGGAGACAGAGTAGATTAGTGCTTGTCTGTGGCCGGGGTTGGGGAAGGAGGTGGGAGAAGTAGACAGTGAATGTTAATGGGCTTCTTTTGGGGATGATGAAAATATTCTAAAATTCTATTGTGATGATTACACAACTTTGTGAATATACTAAAATTAATTGTCATATTAAATGAATAAATTTTATTGTATGTAAATTGTATCTCAATGAAGTTTAAGAAATATTATAAAAATAAAAATAAAAATAATAGCAAACATGACTATTTACATTATTGCAAATAATGGTTTATTAGGAATGATAATCTACAATATTGGAAATAATATATAATACTAGTAATACTTTCGTGCCCTGTGGCCCCTTTAACTAATGATTTTGACAAGTGTCTTTTTAATATGCTCATCTGTAATGTTTTTCTTATGATGATGCTCATATACTAATTTCTAATGTACAAATGCTCACATTGAGAAATACCAACATTGTCAAAGACTTCTGAGGACAGCCACCCCTCCCCAAGTTATATTGTTCCTGCTTTTATTTCCAGTAAGGTCACATTCTAAGATGGTGAGTGTTATGTATGTTTTTGGAAGACACAATACAACTCATAATAGTTCCCCATTATGCAGTCCTCACTATGGGCAAATCCCCGTGTTTATAAATCTCTACTACTGACACGAACCTATGACAAATCCCCAGGCCCTGAATAAACAATTTCTTTGAAAAGTACCCTGTCCTTAGTGCAGCATATCTCCCTTCACAAATACCCAAATGGCAAATACTGTATTAATTTTCTATCACTATGTAACAGATTACCACAAACTTAGTGGCCTAAAACAACACTTATTTATGGTCTTACAGTTCTGTAGGTCAGAAGTCCAAGTGAGCTTGACTAGCTTCTCTACTTAATAGTCTCAGAAAACCAATGTCAAAGTGTTGGCTACACTGGTCTCTTCCAGGAGGCTCTTAGGAAGACTCAGTTTCAATCTTATTCATGTTATTGGCACAATTTAGTTCCTTGCAGTTGTAGCAATGAGATTCCCATTTCTTTGTTGGCTGTCAGCCTGTGGTGGTTGCTCTGTGCTCCTAGAGGCCAACTGCATGTCTCACCATGTGGGCCTCTTTGTCTTCAAAGTCAATTAGGATGTGCTAACTGTTTCCATGCTTACAATTTCTCCAGCGTCTGTGTCACCAGCAGGAGAAAACTCTGTATTTCTGAAGGGCTAATGTACTTAATTAGATTAGGCTCACCTGGATAATCTCCCTATTTTAAAGCAGACTGATTAGTACCCTTAATTATATTTGCGATTAACTTGCTATATAATTATAATCAAGGAATTGTAACTCATCATCCCTACGGGTTAACCCACAGTCAAGGGAAGATGTTTATATAAGCTGAGAGGGATATCGGAGGCCATTCTTAGAATCCTGCCTCCTGCAATCACATGTGCTATTTTCTTTTTTTAAAACATAAATTTTAATTTTATCTATTAAAATTTATTTATTTGGCTGCATTGGGTCTCCATTGCAGCACACGGGATCTTCCTTGTGTCATGAGGGATCTTTTATTGTGGCACATGGACTCAGTAGTTGCACAGCACACTCTCTCTAGCTGTGGTGCATGGGTTATGGAGTGTGCAAGATTCTGGGCTCAGTAGTTGCAGCGAGGGGGCTTAGTTGCTCTGCAACATGTGAGGTCTTAGTTCCCTGATCAGGGAACCTGTGTCCTCTGTATTGCAAGACAGATTCTTAACCACTGGACCATGAGGAAAGACCTCCATTACCTTCTTATTCCCAAATATTCCACTGGCATTGCTCCATTGATGATCCGCATTGGCAAATCTGTCATCTCATAAATATCTGTGTGTGCTTAGTTGTGTCTGCCTCTTTGCGACCCCATGGACTGTAGCCCTTCAGGCTCTTCTGTCCATAGGATAGTCCTGGCAAGAATACTGGGGTGAGTTGTCATTTTTTTCTCCACATAAATATCTACTTATTGGAAAATCTCTCATTCATAAACCTATTAGGGAAAAAAATCACTCCATTAAATAAAAACCTATAAAATGTCTCTTTTCATGACCCCTCTTGACAAATCTCTTCACTGAGAAATAAAAACTATTGATATATCGGTAGATGTCTGCCAGTGAAAAATCTTATGCATAAACATCCATTGGATTATTTATTTATAATCTTTATAGAAAAATCTTTTTATAAATAACCTTCATAATACATACTTCATTGTTGTTTGTCCATTGAAAAATATCTATAGTCTTAAACACCCACCTGATGGTATAATCTATTTATGACTTTTGATGACACATTTCCCTGTTTTTTAAACACTTGCCTATTGGCATATATCCTATTGCCCAGCTCATTTTACAAATATACCCATCATAAATAACTCTGTTGACATATACCCCATTGACAATATCTATTATATATCTATTTGTATTCACCTATCAAAGTATCCCTATTTGGTAGCTCCATATTTACCAGTATTATATTCATAAAAACCTCTCCTCACAACCAGGTATAACTTCATTAATGATTACTGGTGACAAATCGCTTTATTCTTAAATACTCACCAAAGGCATGTCATTCATTGACAACCCAATTTACAAATCTGATTTGGAACTACTTTCCCATTGGAATTTTTATACATTGAAAATACCAGTTGAACGTAAATTTCCACCTACTGGAGAATGTCTTACATTAACAGCCTACAATGACATATCTCCCCTTTCTTATTAATATTTTCTTAATAAATACTTCTCAATCTATCCCACACTGATGAGCACTTAATAGATGCAGTTCAGTTCAGTTCAGTTCAGCCGCTCAGTCATGTCCAACTCTTTGCGACCCCATGAATCGCAGCACGCCAGGCCTCCCTGTCCATCACCAACTCCCGGAGTTCACGGAGACTCATGTCCATCGAGTCAGTGATGCCATCCAGCCATCTCATCCTCTGTCATCCCCTTCTCCTCCTGCCCCTAATCCCTCCCAGTATCAAAGTCTTTTCCAATGAGTCACCTCTTCTCATGAGGTGGCCAAAGTACTGGAGCTTCAGCTTTAGCATCAGTCCTTCCAAAGAAATCCCAGGGCTGATCTTCAGAATGGACTGGTTGGATCTCCTTGCAGTCCAAGGGACTCTCAAGTCTTCTCCAATACCACAGTTCAAAAGCATCAATTCTTCGGTGCTCAGCTTTCTTCACAGTCCAACTCTCACATCTATACGTGACCACTGGAAAAACCATAGCCTTGACTAGATGGACCTTTGTTGGCAAAGTAATGTCTCTCCTTTTGAATATGCCATCTAGGTTGGTCATAACTTTTCTTCCAAGGAGTAAGCGTCTTTTAATTTCATGGCTGCAGCCACTATCTGCAGTGATTTTGGAGCCCAGAGAATAAAGTCTGACACTGTTTCCACTGTTTCCCCATTTATCTGCCATGAAGTGATGGGACCAGATGCCATGATCTTCGTTTTCTGAATGTAGAGCTTTAAGCCAACATTTTCACTCTCCTCTTTCACTTTCACCAAGAGGCTCTTTAGTTCCTCTTCACTTTCTGCCATAAGCGTGGTGTCATCTGCATATCTGAGGTTATTGATATTTCTCCCAGCAATCTTGATTCCAGCTTGTGCTTCTTC
The DNA here is from genome assembly GCA_006408675.1 of Madoqua kirkii. Lineage (NCBI taxonomy): Eukaryota > Metazoa > Chordata > Mammalia > Artiodactyla > Bovidae > Madoqua > Madoqua kirkii. The sequence goes on from SJYC01095877.1 coordinate 5,247, forward strand.
CAGCCCAGCATGTCTCATGAAGTACTGTTCATATAAGTTAAATAAGCAGGGTGACAATATACAGCCTTGATGTACTCCTTTTCCTATTTGGAACCAGTCTGTGCTCTATACAGTCAACAAAAACAAGACCAGGAGCTGACTGTGGCTCATATAATGAACTCCTTATTGCCAAATTCAGACTTAATAGATACAAGTTCCCCATTTATAGCCTCATTGGCATTCTTGTCTCAAACTCAGGTTACAATATTCCTCACTCATAAAAATCACACCAACTCAAATATATGTCTTATTGATGATGTCCATCGGCAAATCTCCACATTTATAAATTCCTGGCTGTCACTTCTTCCAGCCAACATGGAGTCCCAGGGCCTGGATTTACCCTCATGCCAGGAACAAACAACAAAAACCAGACAAAGTACATTGAGAAAAAAAAAGAAAACTGTTTTTAAGATACTAGATGTTAGACAATAAAGAACAGTGATCCCTGTGAAAGGGGAAATAAATTAAGTGAGTCTTGTGATTTGTCCAATATTCTTCCTCAAGAGAGTTGCCAGGGCACTGCAGAGAGAGGGGAAACTGAGGAAGAGACTGGTGAATTCCCTGAGTTGAGAAGGAACTGAGAATCTAGGGAGAAAAAAGGCAGCTAGAACTTGGACATACCACCACAGTGGAGAAAACTGCATTGAAAGAAGGTCCAGGTGATCTGCCTAGGGTCCTCCTTGAGTATTCTCTATTGAGTACCAATCAGCACATGTGTCTGAGGAAACTGAGGCCAAGAAGAGAACCATCTGAAAGAATAAGAAGAAATGGTGTCTAACGCTCACACAAGGCTGGAAATAGTGCCTGTTCTCAGTAGCTGGACAGGAAAAATAGGGTATGGTGTAGAGAATTCAAGAAGCTATTGCCTCAGTAATGGGGAATAATTATCCCTAGGCTGAGCACTACTCCAGGCTTCCCTCATAGTTCAGTTGGTAAAGAGTCTGCCTGCAATGCAGGAGACCCTGGTTTGATTCCTGGGTTTGGAAGATCCCTTGGAGAAGAGAAAGGCTACCTACTTCAGCATTTTGGCCTGGAGAATTCCATGGACTGTATAGTCCATGGGGTCTCAAAAAGTTGGAGATGACTAAGCAACCTCCACTTTCACTTGAGCACTGCTTCAGTTACACCTAAAAAATTATATTAGCAAGATCTTCCAAGGATCAAACTCCTTCCAAAAAACTTAGCTGTGTCCCAGAACAAAATTCCAGGTGACTTCTAGAAATGCATAAATATCTAGTACCCAACAAAATAACATTCACACCTGGCATTCAATTAAGTATTACCAGGGGTGAAAAGAGTTAAGAAAATAGGAAATGTAATGAGAATAATCAATTGACCAACCCAGAACAGACACAGAGGTTAGTATTAATAGACAAGGATATTTTAAAAGTTCTTGTAAACGTATTCCACATGCTCAGAAAGGAAGTAGAGACTTGGGAAAACATTTTAAAATATCCAATTACAGGACTTCCATTTCTGGGGAAAAGGAGCAGATGTGTTTTTTTTTTTCCTATTCCTCCTGCTAAGTACAATGAAAAACTTTGAAAATGATGTTTATAAAATAAACATAAGCTGACTCAGAAAGGTGGAGTGAAGGAGGTAGACTAGGAACCTCAGGACCCCAAAGAAAAGAGCATATTGGGAGTTTCCTGGTTGCCTGATGGTTAGGACTCGACACTTTTACTGCTGAGGCCTCGGTTCAATCCCTGGTTGAGGAACTGAGGTACTGCAAGCTGCATGGTGCGGCAAAAACAGAACACCCCCCCCCCCAACCACCACAAACAAAAAACATTGGTTCCATAGCTTTTCTTTTTGCCTTATGTATCTGACGGTGGTGAAGAACCTGGCAACCTAGAAATACCAGTGGGCCCAGACAAGAAAAAAGACCCTACAAAACCTGGTTTCTCTAGTAAAGGAACCAGGAAATGGGTAGCTTAACAATATGGTAAAATTTCAGAAAATAGCTGCTTTACTGCACCCCAACAGTATAGAAAAAATGTGGCCAAATTCCCACCCATGCCAACAAATGCCAAGTGAGGAGCTTATATTTTCCCCTCAACAGACTGTAAGAGTCTTTCCAAACCCCTCTTGAGGTGGTGTCAGAAAAAATTGACTGTGAAGCCAGGACTCTTGTCCCCACTGGGTGGAACAAGTCCTCCCCTATATGGTATCAGTGGAGACCATATGGAGAGCCTAGACTTCTTTCACATGTCAGCATGAAGTCATCAGGGGCCATGTGGAAAGACATAGGTAGGCACTGCTACCTCTTCCAGCCAGGGAAGTATCAGTGAAGCTCTACGTGTTCGTGGAACTCCCAGCCTTGCCCAGCAGTAGCAAGGAGCCTCTACCTTCTGTTATCAACTGAAGTTGAGTAGAGAAACAAGACTTCTCCTCATAGTTAGCATAGCAAACTGGCACCCTCCACTCCTTTTCCATCTGGAGTGGTGTCAGAAAAGCCACCTTAGTAGGAATGCTTAGGGAATTTCCTTGTGGTCCAGTGGTTAGGACTTGGTGCTTTCGCTGCTGTGGCCTAGGTTCAGTCCCTGATCAGGGAACAAAGATCCTGCACGTCACACGGCTATATTTAAAATGGGTAACAAGCTCAGTCCTACTGTATAGCATAGGGTGTGTTAAGTCACTTCAGTCATGCCCGACCCTTTGCAACCCTATGGACTGATACTGCCAAGCTCCTCTGTCCAGGGGATTCTCCAGGCAAGAATACTTGAGTGCATTGCCATGCCCTCCTCCAGAGGGTCCCCCCAACCCAAGGATTAAACCCACGTCTCTTGCAACTGCTGCACTGCAGGTGGATTCTTTACTACTGAGCCACCAGGGAAGCTCTTACAGCACAGGGAACTCTGCTTAGTGTTGTGTGGCAGCCTGGATGCGAGGGGAGTTTGGGGGAGAATGGATACATGTATTTGTGTGGCTGAGTCCCTTTGCTCTCCACCTGAAATGGTCACAACAGTTTTAGTTGGGTATTCTCCAATATAAAATAAAAAGTTTAAAAAAGCAAAATAAGAAGTTTGAAAAATGAGAAAAGAAAGAAGGCTTAAGAAAACCAGAATCTTATAATATAGAAAATGTTCATCTTTTTTTTTTCTTCTTTTTTTTGACTGTGCAGATTGTAGACTTTTGGTTCCCTAGCTGGGGATTGAACCTGGGCCACAGCAGTGAGGACACAAAGCCCTAACCAATGGACTGTCAGGGAATTCCCTGAAAATGTTCATCTTTCAGTTGAAAATCACTTGTTATACTACAAATCAGGAAGATACCAAGTTGAATGAAAAAGACAATCAATACATGTGAACACCAAGATGACAGAGTTGTTAGAGTTATCTGACAAAGACTTTAAAGTAGCCATAATAAAAATGCTTCCACTTGAAACAAATGACAAAATAGTATCACAGAAAAGAAACAGAAAGACCCAACAAAGATACAGAAGATATAAAATAAAAACCAAATGGAAATTTAGAGCTGAAAAATAGAATGACCATAATAAAAAAACTCAAAAGATGACCTCAGTGGAGAAACAGATAGATGAAAGAAGCAGTGAATTGGAAGACAGAATAACAGAAGTTATGCAATTCAAATAACAGAGAGAAAACAGAATTTGAAAATGAATGAATCTTCAGGGACTTGTGGGATTACAATAAAATATTCAATAGTCCTGGAGGAGAGGAGAAATAGGGCATGCCTGAAGGACTACTTAAAGAAATAATTGCTGAAGACTTCCTAAATTTGGTAAAAGACAAACCTACAGATTCAAGAAGTTGAGTAATCTACGAGTGTGTTTATTTTTCCTTCATTTTTAAAAGAAATTTTTGCTGGATATAAGATTCTTACTTGGTAGGTCTTTTCTTTTGGTACTTTGGATATGTCATCCCATTGCCTTCTAGTCTTTGTTGTTTTTGAAAAGAAGTCAGTTGTGAATGTTATTGGGGTTTTCTTCTATATGATGAGTCATTTTTCTTTTACTACTTTCAAGATTTTCTCTTTGTATTTGCCCTTCTGCATTTTTATTATGAAGTATCTGGGCATGGATCTTTTTTTTTAAAAAAGATTAATTTATATATGGCTTCGCTGGGTCTTTATTACTGTGTGTGGCTTTCTCTAGCTGCTTTGAGTGGGAGCTATTCTTTCACTGTGGCTTCTCATTGCAGCAGCTTCTCTTGTTGTGGAGCATGGGCTCTAGGCGTGTGGGCTTCAGTAGTCACAGCACAGGGGCTCAGCAGGTGCGGCTTGTGGGCTCTAGAGCACTGGCTTAGTAGTGGTGGCACTTGGGCTTTTAGTTGCTCCCTGGCATGTGGAATCTTCCTGGACCAGGGACTGAACCCTTGTCCCCATCATTGGCAGGCAGATTCTTAAACACTGGACCACCAGGAAAGCCCTGGATCTTTTAAAATTTATCCTACTTAGAGTTTGTTGAGCTCTTGGTTATGTAGACTAATGCTTTTCAACAATTTGGGGGCTACCAATGGGTCCTGACAGGAATACACTCTGAACTGAGCTGTGCATATCTGGTGGTAAATGCAAATGTTCATAGTACTATAAAAGGATCAGAACAAAACACACTGTATTGATTTGTACCACTGAGGTACATTCTTCAGACCAAGGAACACAGTTTAAAACTGTATTAGTCTGCTTGGACTGCCATAACAAAATACCACAGGTTGGTTGACAAACAACAGATTTATTTCCTTACAGTTCTGGAGACTGGGAGTCCAAGATCAAACTGCCAGTAAGGTAGGTCTCTGAGACCTCTGTTTCCAGCTTATACACGACCACCTTCTCACTGTGTCCTCACATGACATTGTCTCTGTGCATGCACTCCATCGGTGTCACTTTCCCTTTTTATAAGGACATCAGTCCTATTAGATTAGGGCTCTACCCTTATGAACAGCGAGTGGCAGCTGTGCAGTGCTTGAGTCGCAAGTGGCTGAGAGGAGATACCTGATGTCCATGGTCAGGAGCAAAGGCCATGAGGACATAACCCACATCCAAGGTAAGGAGCAGCAGCTGTGCTTTGCTAGAGCAGCCATGAAGAAATACCCCACGTCCAAGGTAAGAGAAACTCGAGTAAGACAGTAGGCGGTGAGACAGGGCATCAGAGGGCAGACAGACTGAAAGAACAATCACAGAAAGCTAGACAATCTGATCACATGGACCACAGCCTTGTCTAACTCATTGAAACTAAGTCATGCTGTGGCGGGACACCCAAGACAGACGGGTCACGGTGGAGAGTTCTGACAAAATGTGGTCCACTGGAGAAGGGAATGGGAAACCACTTCAGTATTCTTGCCTTGAGAACCCCATGAACAGTATGAAAAGGCAAAAAGATAGGACACTGAAAGATGAACTCCGCAAGTAGGTAGGTGCCCAATATGTCACTGGAGATCAGTGGAGAAATAACTCCAGAAAGAATGAAGAGACAGAGCCAAAGCAAAAACAACACCCAGCTGTGGCTGTAACTGGTGATAGACGCAAGGCCCGATGCTATAAAGAGCAATATTGCATAGGAACCTGGAATGTTAGTCCATGAATCAAGGCAAGTTGGAAGTGGTCAAACAGGAGATGGCAAGACTGAACGTCAAAATTCTAGGAATCAGTGAACTAAAATGGGCTGGAATGGGTGAATTTAACTCAGATGACCATTATATCTACTACTGTGGGCAGGAATCCCTTAGAAGAGATGGAGTAGCCATCATGGTCAAAAAAGAGTCCAAAATGCAGTACTTACATGCAATCTCAAAACTGACAGAATGATCTCTGTTCATTTCCAAGGCAAACCATTCCATATTATGGTAATCCAAGTGTATGCCCTGACCAGTAACACTGAAGAAGCTGAAGTTGAATGGTTCTATGAAGACCTATAAGACCTTTTAGAACTAACACCCCAAAAAGATGTCCTTTTCACAAGACAAATTGGAAGTGGCCAAACAAGAGATGGCAAGAGTGAATGTCAAAATTCTAGGAATCAGTGAACTAAAATGGGCTGGAATGGGTGAATTTAACTCAGATGACCATTATATCTACTACTGTGGGCAGGAATCCCTTAGAAGAGATGGAGTAGCCATCATGGTCAAAAAAGAGTCCAAAATGCAGTACTTACATGCAATCTCAAAACTGACAGAATGATCTCTGTTCATTTCCAAGGCAAACCATTCCATATTATGGTAATCCAAGTGTATGCCCTGACCAGTAACACTGAAGAAGCTGAAGTTGAATGGTTCTATGAAGACCTATAAGACCTTTTAGAACTAACACCCCAAAAAGATGTCCTTTTCATTATAGGGGACTGGAATGCAAAAGTATGAAGTCAAGAAACACTGGAATAACAGGCAAATTTGGCCTTGGAGTACAGAATGAAGCAGGGCAAAGGCTAACAGAGTTTTGCCAAGAGAACGCATTGGTCATAGCAAACACCCTCTTCTAATAACACAAGAGGCGATTCTACACTTTAACATCACCAGATGGTCAATATTAAAATCAGATTGATGATATTCTTTGCAGCCAAAGATGGAGAAGGTCTATACAGTCAGCAAAAACAAGATTGGGAGCTGACTGTGGCTCAGATCATAAACTCCTTATTGCCAAATTCAGACATAAATTGAAGACAGTGGGGAAAACCACTAGACCATTCAAGTATGACCTAAATCAAATTCCTTGTGATTATACAGTGGAAATGAGAAATAGATTTAAGGGACTAGATTTGATAGACAGAGTGCTGATGAACTATGGACAGAGGTTTGTGACATTGTACAGGAGACAGGGAGCAAGACCATTCTCAAGAAAAAGAAATGCAAAAAAGCAAAATGGGCTGTCCATGGAGGTGTTATAAATAGCTATGAAAAGAAGAGAAGCAAAAAGCAAAGGAGAAAAAGAAAGATATACCCACTTGAATGCAGAGATCCAAAGAATAGCAAGAAGAGATAAGAAAGCATTCCTCGGTGATCAATGCACAGAAATAGATAATATAATTTGTGTTATATAAAATACAGAAGCTCATTGATAAATAAACTTTTGCATTTTCATGTACCTAAATGAATGTGACATTTTGGCTCAGAAAGTAATGAATCTACCTGTGATGCAAGAGACCCAGATTCGATCCCTGGGTTGGGAAGATCCCATGGAGAAGGGAATGACAACCCATTCCAGTATTCTTGCCTGGAGAACTCCATGGACAGAGTAGCCTGGCAGGTTACCATTCATGGGATCACAAAGAGTTGGACAAGCTGAGTGATGAAGATAATTGAATGTCATGCATTTGATAGTTTTTTGGAAGTATATGCACTTAATGAAATCATAACTCGAGCTTTTGAGAACATTTTTGTTAAATGCTCTTCAACCATTTATTTTTTATCATCAAACATAAAATTGGGATAAATTTCATTTTTGGAAGGTGCCATTCATTCCAAAATTATATATCGAGACATATGTTTCTAGCATGAGAAGCATGGTAATGAAAACACTAGACAAAATCTTACCCTAAGGCACCTCTACCCCCCCCCCCCGGTGGGGAGAAAAATTAAATAGTGTTGTTTTCAAAATATTTAGCAATAATATATACTTTAAAAATTAATTATAAGACAACAGGTATAATGGTTGTTGTCAGGACTGTGAGGAGAAGGGTATGAGAATTGCTGTTTAAAGGGTATAGAGTTTCGGTTTTGATAGATGACAAGAATTCTGGAAATAGGTTGCCCAACGATATAAATTTACTTAACACTAGTGAAACAAAATACTTGAAAATGGTTGAGAGGCTAGAAGTTATATGTATCAGGAAGGCTTATTAGTTAATTATGGGGGTAATCATCTTGCAACATATAAATTTATCAAATCAACATGCACAACATAAATTTACACAATATGATATTTCAATGATATCCCAATAAAGCTGAATTTTTAAAAATATATAAGTGAAAGTGAAGTTGCTCAGCTGTGTCCGACTCTTTGTGACCCCATGGACTGTAGCCTACCAGGCTTCTCCGTCCATGGGGTTTTCCAGACAAGAATACTGGAGTGGGTTGCCATTTCCTTCTCTAGGAGGTCTTCCCAACCCAGGGACTGAACCCACGTCTCCCACATTGTAGACAGACGCTTTACCATCTGAACCACCAAGGAAGATAAAATAAATAATAATAATATATACATAATAATAATATATAAATGAGCCAGTATATAGTGATTAAGTGATAATATAAAATATAAGGAGAACACTAACATATCATTTCAGAAGGAAATGGCAGCCCACTCCAGTATTCTTGCCTGGAGAATCCTATGGACAGGGAACCCTGGCAAGCTACAGTTCATGGGGTTGCAAGATAATGACATGACTTAGCAACTAAACCACCATCACTAACATTATAATCAAGGAAGCATCACAAGTGCAATTGCCCCAGTGCTTATATAATTAGAAATTATATATATATATAAGAAAAACAAAATCAAATGAATTTGAATAATTAAATTAAAAAACAAAATCCAGACGATGAATGACTTTTTCACTATTACAGAGATCTCCATTGAAGTGATTGGCTAACACTTCAATATTACAATATTATCTTTCTTAAAGATAATAACTCAAAAAAAGTGATTGAATAACAATGAATAAAACAATAATAATGGCAGGGGAAAATGCTTTGCTGATATTTCCTTTGAGAGAATATAAAAAATGCACTTTTTCTACATGATTAATAAGTGGCAGTCCACCAGAAGCCAAAAGAATTACCAAAAATTCATGCTTTCTTTTTCTCTCTGAAAGGAAATTAGGAGAATGTCAGGAAAATAATTTCTAAAATGTATTATCTCCATTACATTATTTTCCCAAAAGAAAAAGGGAAAACAATAACAAATGTAGATGCCTGTGACTCAGAAAGAAAATGCTCAAAAGGGTCTCAGGAAAGCTCAATATTTCACTACTGATGACACATGCAATGTCATAGTTGCAGGAACTCCAAATTCAACTTTTGTTCCACTCCCCCATCATTAGCTAAGGCTATTATTCTCCTAAAGCTAAACTAATTGAACTTAATAAAATATTCTGATTCAAGAGATTAATCTAAAGCAAAGAGAAATGTTTCATGCAATAAATATTTCCAAATGGAGGTAGAAAGTGTCAGTCTGATGATGTTATTTAGCAAAATTTAGATAGAAAATTGGAAAAAGTGAAGAAAGGCCAAAGTCACCCAGCTTAGCGCATAAATCCTCCAACTGTCTCATTTTTTCTTCCTGGAATAGACAATAAAATAAGTGAATGCATTGGTAGATGCAGATTGTCTACAGTGAGCATTCAAGTGGAAACTCCAAACAAAAAATACAAGACTGAAATACAGCAGGAGGCAGAATGGGAACAATCTAGTTCCCTATAATTGTACAAATAGAAGGTTTATAAAGTTATTCTCATCCCATATGAAGAAGCCAAGAAGAAGCGACATGATACTATTTATAACTATTATAGGAGAACTAAAAAATTGTCTTGCAAATAAACATATAAAAACTTTATTTCATGAACCTTAGAAAACAAATTTTGAACAGAAAAAAAAGTACATAATCAAAGAAACTAGACAGAGCTGATGTGATAGTCTACAGAAAGTCATTAAGAACTTGAAAAAAGAACAAAAACACATCAATTGAAAATGACACTATATCAAAAACAATAATTATTACCAGATTAATGGTATTAAATAAAATAGTGAGAAACATATAAAATTTATAAGAAGAAAGACACAAATGTATTAGGTTGGAGCAAAAGTAATTGTAGCTTCAGATCATGAATTTTAAATCATTATATTAAGCTCAAAACATCTGTATTAATCAAAATAGGAATCATTATAATTAACACGTTTTTGTCAGTGATAAATTAGTTTGTTTATTCCTGTAGCATAAACTGTGCTATGGGATTCAACAAACTCTTGGAAAGACTTTTCCAGCTCCTGTTATTTTGGAAGCATTTTTCCTGCACAAAGTTGTAGATATGCTTGAAGAAGTAAGTGGTAGTTGGTTGGCAAGAGGCCAAGTGAATACGGCAGATGAGGAAAAACTTTGTAGTCCACTTTGTTCAGTTTTGAGCATTGGTTGTACGATGTGCAGTCATGCATTGTCATGGAGAAGAATTGGGTCCTTTCTGTTCACCAATGCCAGCTGCAAGCATTGTAGTTTTTGGTGCATTTCATCATTTGCTGGGCATATTTCTCAGATGTAATGGTTTTGCTGGGATTCATAAAGCTGTAGTGGATCAGAGCAGCAGCAGACTGCCAAACACTGACCATGACCTCTTTTTGGTGCAAGTTTGCCTTTGGGAAGCATTTTGAAGCTTCTTCTCAGTTTAGCCACTGAACTGGCCATCACCGGTGGATCACATATCATCAAAAGTGGATCACATAAAATCCACTTTTTGTCATAGGTCACAATTCAATCAAGAAATGGTTCATTGTTGTTGTAGAATAAGAGGAGATGGTACTACAAAATGATGATTTATTTGTTTAATTGCAGTCAACTAATGAGACACTCACTTAATGAGCTTTTTAACCTTTTCAATTTGCTACAAATATGAAATTCCTGTAGAGTGGTTGATGTTGAGTTCTTGGGAAACTTCTAGTGTAGTTGTAAGAGAATCAGCTTAAGTGATGCTCTCAGTTGATCATTGTCAACTTCTGATGGCCAGCCACTGCACTCCTCATTTTCAAGGCTCTCATCTCCTTTTCAAAACTTTTTGAAGCACCATTACACTGTATGTTCATTAGCAGTTGCTAGGCCAAATGCATTATTGATTTTGTGAGTTGTCACCACTGCTTTCTAGCCCATTTTGAATTCCAATAAAAATTTCCTTCAATTTACTTTTTTGTCTAAACTTATTACTATAGACTAAAATAAATGTAAAATAAATATCAGGTAAATAAATATAAGCTGGAACCAAGATTGCCAGGAGAAATATCAATAACCTCAGATATGCAGATGACAAGAAGGTGGGAGGAGAAGGGGATTACAGAGGATGAGATGGTTGGATGGCATCACCGACTCAATGGACCTGAGCTTGAGTGAACTCTGGGAGTTGGTGATGGATGAGGAGGCCTGGCTTGGTGCAGTGCATGGGTTCGCAAAGAGTTGGAGATGACTGAGCAACTGAACTGAACTGAACTGAACCAAACACTTATGATCTCATTTAAACTGTAATTACCTTCTTGAAGTATCTGTCTCCAAATATAACCACACTGAGGGTCGGGGCTTCAAAATATAAATTTTGTGGGAACACAATTCTGTCCACAATAATAATTCAGAATGTGCAACAATGAACAAAGAGATATTCTAAGAGCAGTGCTTTGATAGAGAACAGGCAATTGAAACATTTGTTGTCTAAAACTGAGGGAGAGGAACTTCCCTGTTTGTCCAGTGTTTAAGACTCCATGCTCCCAATGCAGGGGTCCCAGGTTCAATCCCTGGTCAGGGAACTAGATCCCACATGCCACAGCAAAGAGTTTGCATGTCACAACTAAAGATCCTGTATGCCACAACTAAGACCTGGTGCAGTCAAGTAAAAAAATTAAAATGATAGATATTAATAAATAAAACTGGGAGATATAAAAGCATGAAGGGCTGACTTTCACATCTTCACAAGTGTGTGCTCACACTCAACATGGCCAAGGGAAGTTCTCCAATAGATAGATTCCTTCACTTTTTGGAAGAATCTGGGGAAAGGAGGAGGGGAGGATGCCACTATGACCATATAGTTCTCCCTCCTTCCCCAACAGCAGCTCAATGTTGTTTTATTCCTACCTGATGCAGTGGTCCCAGGACCAGGGCCACAACTGCAGGGGCCAGAAGCAGGGATGATTCCTAAGCAAGAAACTTTCATTGTACTTTCAAACTTTAATGTCAGAATTTGTAATGGCCTAATGTGATAGACTGTGCCTTCACCCAACTTGGAAAATTGGGGTCGATGGTGAATACAGCTGTATTACCGAGTGGTTGGGACAAACCATGAGTCCACACCTGTGCAATGATATCCTGTACAAATGGGAGTGGGCTGAAGGGGAAGCATTTGCTAGACTGATATTGCTGATGACCACCTGGAACAGCACAGTGGATGAACCTATTGTCTCTTTCAAAGATGGAAAAATTTGGGTCAAATTCAATGATAAATGGAGAGAACAAGGAATATAGCTGAAAGTAGAAGAATAAATAAGTTGTACAACAAGGGAAATCCATTACATTGGTGCTAAGTTATTCTGAGAGGCTCAGAATAAGTGATAATACTGTCTCAACTTAATTAAACCAGATGCCAAAGAGAATGAAGCCACTTGTTGCCAAGAATCCTCTTACTTTTGAAACCTGAGAAGGTCAAATGGAAGTCTGCAGACCTGAGCAATATTGTTCTGGGAGATGAACTGGACTAATTGTTGATAACCTAGTGGGACTCTAGTAATGTGCCAGTATCTTTTGATATATTTTAGTTTGGAAAAACACTGTACAGTTTAAATGTACAGTATATACGGGGAGGGAGGAGGGAGGGGGGTTCAGGATGGGGAACACGTGTATACCTGTGGTGGATTCGTGTTGATGTATGGCAAAACCAATACAATATTGTAAAGTAACTAACCTCCAATTAAAATAAATAAATTTATATTAAAAATGTAGATTAGTATATAATGTTGACTATAGGCACAATGTTGTATGCAGGTTACACATATTATCAATGTTGTATGCAGGTTACGCTACTATCATGGTGTAACACTGGCATTGTTGCTAAGATTATATTTGCATTGATGGTCAAAAAATGGGGAAATTGAGTTAAAGGATTTTTCAGGATATAATAATGATGGCAAATGACTAGCTTGAGGAAGAACTGGATTTAGCTAATCATAAGCTAAATAGTTTCACACAAGTTTATCATAAGGTACAAATAGAGGCAGATCAGAGAGGAAGAATAATCAAAGTGGTATAAAATATGAAACTGTATTTAATGGCTTGACAGGATGGATTGTAATGATTAAAATTGAGGGTGTTCTTAGAGACCCTTGAACTTGCAGTTGGTGTTGGAAGTGAGGGCAGTCTTATGTAGGGACTGTTCCCTCTAACTTCTGCCCAAGATAAGCATACAAACATCAGTTGCTTTTCTGCCTGAGCGCTAAGTTGCTTCAGTTTTGTTTGACTCTTTGCGATTCTATGGACTGTAGCCCACCAGGCTCCTCTGTCCATGGGATTCTCCAGGCAAGAATACTGGAGTGGGTTTCCATGCCCTTCTTCAGGCAATTGCTTTTCTACATACTAGTAATTAACAATAAGTAATTGGAAAAAAAAAGAATACTGTACAATAAAGTGGAAATAAAACATCAAGTAAAATAGCATCAAAATATGAAACACTTAGGCAACAATTTGTCAGAAGATGTGAAAGACCTGTACACTGAAAACTATAAAATACTATTGAGAGAAATTAAATGGAGAGATATGCCTTATTTATCAGTCAGAAAACTCAATATTGTTAACATTTCAATTCTCCCCAAATTGATCTATAGATTCAAACCAATCTCAATAAAAATCACAGCAGCTTTTTATGTTGTTGAAATGAACAAACACATTCTACCATTTATATGCAAATGTTAAGGACCTAGAGAGCCAAAGAACTCTAAAAAAGAAACAACTTTATTGAGGTATAATTTAGGTTCCATATTTAAATTGTACAGTTCAATGACCTTTTAAAAAAAGTTTATTTTAAAATGTACAACAGGCTCCAAGACAACACTTCATTCTAGATATGGGTGGCAATAGAAGTTATGGCAGGGAACTCAGATGCTTAAACAGGAATGGAGTTAAGGATCACTTCAATGACCTTCATTAAACTTACCTAGCTGTGCAACCATCACCACAGTCAAGTTCTGTAACATTTTTATCTCCCCAATAAGATTCCTCTTATGAATTAACAGTTAGTGATGATTCGCATTCTTACCCCTATGGTCAGTAGCTCAGTTGTATCCTATTTGTGACCACATGGATTCGTCTATGAAATTTTCTAGGCAAGAATACTGGAGTAGGTTGCTATTTCCTTCTCCAGGGGATCTTCCAGACAACCACTAATCTACAGAGCTTTATAGATTTTACTTTTGTGGACATTTCACATAAATGCAATATTCAAATATAATACTAGATGTTTTGCATCTCACTTCTTTCACTTAGCATATTTTTGAAGTTCATCCATATTGTAGCATTTGTTCTTTTTTAATTGCTGAATATACCATATTTTGTCTATTTGCAAGTTGATGGATATTTAGATTATTTCTACTTTTCTGTCTTGTATGAATAATGCTATTGTTAATATTCAAGTGCAAGTGTTTGTATGAACACATGTTATATATCTTTTGGGTAGATTATAGAAGTGGCAGTACTGGGTCCTCTGGTAAATTTATAATCAACTTTTTAAGAAACTGCCAAACATTTCCAAAATGGCTATGTCATTTTAATACAGTCACACCAGAAATGTAGGAAAGTTCCTGATTTTCCCTATCTGTGCCACCATTTGTTATATAGCCATTTTAGTACATATAAAGTGGCACTTCATTGTGGTTTTAGTTGCTGTTGTTTAGTCACTAAGTCATGTCTGACTCTTTTGTGACCCCATGGACTAGCTCATCAGGTTCCTCTGTCCATGGGATTTTCCAGGCAAGAATACTGGAATGGGTTGCCATTTCCTTCTTCAGGGGAATCTTCCTGACCCAGGGATTAAACTCACATCTCTTACATTGGCAGGCAGATTCTTTACCACTGAAGCCACTAGGGAAGCTTGTGGTTTTAGTTAGAATTTCTCTAATGCCTAATGATGTTGGGCATCTCTTCACATGTTTATTCGTGTGTGTGTGTGTGTGTGTGTGTGTGTATGTATGTATGTATATGCTGTGCTGTGCTTAGTTGCTCAGTCTTGTCTGACTCTTTGTGACCCTATGGACTGTAGCCTGCCAGGCTCCTCTGTCCATGGGGATTCTCCAGGCAAGAATACTGCAGTGGGTTGCTATGCCCTTCTCCAGGGGATCTTTCCAACCCAGGGACTGAACCCAGATTTCCTGCATTGCAGGCTGATTCTTTACCATCTGAGCCACCAGGGAAGCCCAAGAATACTGGAGTGGCTGTCTAGTCTATCCCTTTTCCAGGGGATCTTCCTGACCCAAGAATTGAACCAGGGTCTCCAGCATTGCAGATGGATTCTTTAACAGATGAGCTACCAGGGAAGCATATATATATATATAATGTATTTGGTAAACTATCTCTTCACATCTTCTGCCTAACTGTACACTAGGTTGTGTGTCTTCTTTTTATTGGGTTGTAAGAGTTCTTTATATATTCCATGTACAGGTTCTTTATCAGATAAATGTTTGCTCCTAGTCTGTGCTTTGTCTTTTCATTTTCTTAATGGTATCTTTTGAAGTGTGAACCTTTTTCATTTTGATGAAGTCTAATTTATCATTTTTTCTTTATGGATCATGCTCTTGGTGTTGTATTTAAGAATTCCTTGCCTAATACAAGATCACAGAGATTTTTCTCCTATGTTTTCTGCTAAACCTTTTATAGTTTTAGCTTTTATATTTACATCTCTGATCCATTTTTAGTTAATTTTTAGTATGGTGTGAAGTAAGATTTAAATTCATCTTTTTGCATATGGATATGTAATCATTCCTGTACCAAATGTTGAAAAGACTTTTCTTTTCCCAATGAATTGCCTTCACATTTTTGTAAAAAACTATGTTTACCATAGGTATCAAGGTTTATTGCTGGATTCTTTTCTATGCCACTGATCTCTATCTCTCTCCCCACACTGGTACCATACTGTCTTGACTACTATAATCAAGAAATTGGGAAGTTACTGTCCTTCTGTTTTGCTTTTTGGCAAATTCTTATTTGCTGTTTTTGGTCTTTTCTATTTCTATATAAATTTTAGGATTAGCTAATCAATTTCTGGGGAAGAAAGCCTGCTGGAGATTTGATAAAGTTGTATTCAATATGTAGACTATGTGCTTTATGTGATTTTTCTTTTTTTAACCCTGTATATATAATACAGTAGATTGCACTGACTGATTTTTGAATGTTGAAGCAAGCAGTCTTGCATCACTGGAATAAATCCCACTTGGTCATGATGTATAATCCTTTTATATGTTGCTGGATTCAATTTGCTAATATTTTGTTGCATTTTTTTACATCTATATTTACAAGGAATGTTGCTTGTAGTTTTCTTGTGATATGTTTGTATGGCTTAAGAATCAGGGTAATCCTGGCCTCATAAGAGTTGAGGAGCGTTCCTTCCTCCTCTATTTTCTGAAAGATTTCTACTCAAATGTTTAATGCCCTCAACCAGTCAAACCATCAAGCTTTGGGCATTTTTGTATGGGAATATTTAAAGTTACTAATTGCTTACTATTGTTGGTGAGATGTAAAATGGTACAGTCATGTGAGAACCATGCTAAGTTTCAGATCTGAGATATCAGGCAACTGTCTTGGGAAGATACTATGGTGGGGCTGGAGGATAAGAAAATAAAAATTAAATCACACCGAGATATCACTATACATCCAGCACAATGGCTATAGTTTAAAAAAAAAAAAAAGATGGAAAATTCCAAGTACTGACAAGGAGCAACTAGAACTCATATACTGTGCTGGTGGGAGTATACACTGGTGCAGTCACTTTGGAAAACTAGTTTCATGAACTAGCTGAGCATATGGATACAATATAATCTGGCAGTTCAACTCCTAGATATATGCCTAACAGAGTTCATAAATATGTTCACCAATAGATAGGTACTAAAATATTTATACTAGCACTATTTCTAATAGCTCTAAGCTGCAAACAACACAAATGTCCATTAACAATAGAGTGGATAAATATATTGTTGAATTTTCACAGAGTGTAATTTAACATGACAATAAGAATGAATTACCTATAACTACATTTAACAATATAGACAAATCTCACATTTATAATGTGGATGAAAGAAGACAGATATTTAACAGTATATTACCAAAATATGAAATATAACTACTGAGTTAATTTATATAAAATACCAAGCAGACAAAACTATTTAAGTTAAGACAGTGTTTACCTAGTGGGGGAAGTGGACAATAAGACCTGGAAGGGAGCACAGGGAGTTTTTCTGGGGTGTGAGTCATGTTCTGTTTCTTGATATGAGTGTGTTCAGTTTGTTAGAATTCACTGAACTGTGTGCTTATGACATGCATTTTCAGTATGCATTATACTTTAATTAAAAAGTTTAAAAACAAAATAAAACTACATGCTAGAAAGAAAGCCCCTTTTCTTATGAGTATTGTAAAAATTTTTAAATTAAAAAAAAAGAAAGTGTTTACATATCAGTGCTTAGAGAAGTCTTCCGGTTATTCAGCTATAATTATAATCATATCTTAGGTTAATAACTAATGCAACATGACTTTATCCCATAGCAATCCACACAAAATTACTCTTAATGTGCACATAAAAATGAATATATAAAATTAACTAACTTGGAAGAAAACCCACCATTTTATGTACTGAAACCCAATTTCTCAACTGTTGTTTTTCAAATAGGAATCCCAAAGAAAGCAGAAGCTTCAGTGGAAGTCCAGAGTGCTGTGGCTCAGTTTCATTGTCTTAGGTTCAGTTACTAAGGGGATAAGAAGTTTATGGTCTGCAGCTTACCTAAATGATAGCTTTGGGAGTACAGATTAGAAGATATGCTCACTACTTTCAAGTGTGAATCACCTGCTGCCACAGCATGGAATTAAGGGAACAACTGCCACCTTTAGGCATATGTAACATTTAATAACTACATTCCTGTAACAGGCTAGAGCTATGCTTAATTTGCCAATGCATAAAGTCAGAAATTAAATTAATTGTATTTCATATTTTAAAAATATACCATGGTGATGTCTCAAAGGGAAGAAAAAGAGCACTTCCTCAGGGCAATCTTTTCCATGTCTTAAATGTCAATTATCATAAAAACTTCTGGCTTCTACTCATAGACCTATTAATATATTCCCAAATTGGTTTTTGCCTTGACTTCAATGCCCTAGAAGTGTTTGGACAATGAATGCTCTTTTCCCCACCTTAGAAATTTGAAAAAAATTGGTCAGTATTGAGTAGTTTTGCATTTCAGGGTGTGAAGAACAAATCAGTGCTGAATTTATAAAGCCCTTTATTCAAAAAGTGAAGCACAAGAGATTACAAGTCACTCCTGGGGTCTCTATTTCTACCATTTGCAGGAGAATGAGAGTGTCGTGTGAATCATGAAACCAGTCAGGGCTATTGCTCAAATGCTTTACCAAAGTGGCTCCCTACACATACAATTGCATATCAACTTATATTCCACCTGACTGAAGAATACTTGGCTTTGTTGACCTTCTGTTCACTTAAACTATTTACAGTCTGTCATATCTACTCCCCTGCACAATGATTGCAGCATTAGGCACTCCTTGTTGCCTCTGTGAGACAGCTGATGTACATGCCATTATGATTTCCGTTGAAGGTATTTCCAGTCACTGGATTTATAGTTTTTCTGCACTATGAGTTTTCTGATGTTTAATAAGATTTGATCTGTCTGTGAAGGCCTTCTGACATTGTGTGCAAGCATAAGCTTTCTTTCTTGTGTGAATTATCTGATGCATACTTAGTGTTGCTTTCTGAATGAAAGCTTTCCCACATTTACTGCATTCATAGTGTCTCTCTCCAGTATGAGATTTCTGATGGATAGAGAGGCGTGACTTCCAGGTGAAGGTTTTTCCACAATCACTACATTTATAGGGTTTCTCTCTAGTATGGATTTTCTGGTGTGTTATGAGATTCGACCTGTCAGTGAAAGCCTTTCCACATTCAGCACATATGTTGGGTTTCTCTCCTGTGTGAATTTTTTGATGCACTCGGAGTTGTGACTTCTTTGTGAAGCATTTCCCACAGTCACTGCATGCATAAGGCTTCTCTCCAGTATGAATTCTATGGTGTGCAATAAAGTGTGATTTTTGGATAAAGGCCTTCCCACATTCAGGACAAGCATAGGGTTTTTCTCCTGTATGGATTCTCTGATGTACACTGAGTGTTGATTTCTGGATAAAAGCTTTTCCACATTCATTGCATTCATAGTGTCTCTCTCCAATATGAGACTTCTGGTGTATTTTGAGGCGTGACTTCCATATGAAGGCCTTTCCGCAGCCATTGCATTTATAGGGTTTCTCTCCAGTATGAGTTTTCTGGTGTTTATGAGATTTGACTGATCACTGAAAGCCTTCCCACATTCGGCACACATATATGGCTTCTCTCCAGTATGAGTTTTCTGATGTGTAGTGAGATTTGTCCTATGAG
Source organism: Madoqua kirkii (assembly GCA_006408675.1). Lineage (NCBI taxonomy): Eukaryota > Metazoa > Chordata > Mammalia > Artiodactyla > Bovidae > Madoqua > Madoqua kirkii. The sequence goes on from SJYC01095877.1 coordinate 24,613, forward strand.
TAAAGACCTTTCCACATTCTGTGCATATATAAGGTTTTTCTCCTGTATGAATTCTTTGATGCACATGCAGCTGTGACTTCTTAATGAATGACTTTCCACAGTCACTGCATTCGTAAGGTTTTTCTCCAGTGTGAATTCTCTGATGTGTATTGAAATGGGATTTCTGGATGAAGGCCTTTCCACATTCAGTGCATATATAGGGTTTTTCTCCTGTGTGAATTCTCTGATGCATCCTGAGTGCTGATTTTCTTGTGAAAGCTTTCCCGCATTCACTGCATGCATAGTGTTTCTCTCCAGTATGAGTTTTCTGATGTATACTGAGGTCAGAGTTCTGAGAAAATCCTCTTCCACACTCATTGCATTCATAAGGTTTTTCTCCTGTATGAATTCTCATATGTCTAAAGAGATATGATCTATGGAAAAAGGCTTTTCCACATTCACTGCATTTATAGGGTTTCTGCCCAGTATGAATTTTCTGATGTGTAATGAGGTTTGACCTGAGGGTAAAAGCCTTCCCACACTGAATACATATAAAAGGTTTCTCTCTTGTGTAAACACTTTGAGGTACCTCAATTTGTGGCTTCTGAGTGAAGATATTCTCATCCTTATTGCATTCATGAGATTTTTCTCCAGCATGAATTCTCTGATGCTCAAAAAGATGTGACTCCTGGGTAAAGGTATTTACATATTCAGTACATACATAAAGTTTCTCTCCAGTATGAATTTTCTGATGGTGGGTGAGAACTTGTTTGTGGTCAAGATGTTTTTCACATTGATTAAGTTCACAGGAGTTTGCTCCTATATTAGCATTCTCATTCTTAGTAAAGGAAGAGCAATGTGCAAAATTGTTACCATTTCCAAAAATCTTATCAAAGTTCTTTGTTGCATTGCTTTTATTGTGGTTACGTAAATTTAAAGTATGCATCAAACTTTTTCCAAATGTACCAAAGTTATGGAGTCTTTTAATTGAAGGAACAAGCCTTGTACTCACATGAATTATTTTTTCAATATTTTTATATTCATAGCCCCTCTCCTTAGTCAATATTTTCACATGACTTAAAGGGTTATTTTGGTTTTCTTGATTTCTTTCTAGCTGGTCATTACCTTGCCACAGTTCTTCTATAATGGAACACAATGAATCTTTTCCTATGGATTGACCA
>SJYC01095880.1:0-17424 GCA_006408675.1 Madoqua kirkii
AAATTTCTATTTTTAAAAAAGACCATATTATAAGAGAAAAAAAGAAAATCCACCAAATAGAAGATATCTCCAGTAAATATTACTGACAAAGGGCTCCTATCTAGAGAAATATAAAGAGCTCTTAGAAACCAATTTTTAAAAAAGAGGCCACCTAGTAGAAAAGTGGGCAAAAGATTTGAACAAACATTTTATGAAAAAGGAAATGCAAGGCATTAATAAACACAAAAAGAGTTCAATCTCCTTAGTAACCAGAGAATGTACATTCAAGTAATGAGTTACCATTACACAACTTCTACAATGTCTTCAATGAAGAAGACTGGTAATATCAAGGATGTGGAGAAAAAGTAATTGGTACAGCCACTGTGGAAAACAGTTCCTGAAAAAACTAAAAACAACTACCAAATGATTCAGCAGTTCCACTCCTGGGTATATATCCAAAGAAAATGAAAACACTAATTTGAAAAAATATGTGTGCTCCAATGTTCATAGCAGCACTATTTATAATATCCAAGGCATAGAGGCAACCCAAGTGTCCATCTGCAGAGGAATGGCTAAAGAAGATGCAGTGTATATATATATACACTATATATATATGTAGTGTATATATATATATATAAAACACACATATGGATCTATATATGGATAAAGAAGATGTAGTGTATACACACACACACAATGGAATACTACTCAGCCATAAAAAAGAATGGAATTCTGCCATTTGCAACAACATGGATGGAGTTGGAGGGTATTAGGCTAAGTGAAGTAAGACAGAGAAAGCCAAATACTGTATGATATCACTTATACATAGAATCTAAAAAATAAAACTAGTGAATATAACAAAAACAGAAACAGACTCACAAATATAGAGAACAAACAAGTGGTTACTGGTGGGGAGAGAGAAGTGAGGAGGGGAAAAGTAATGGGTGGGGATTAAGAGGTAAAAACTACTATGTATAGAATAAATAAGCGACAAGGATATATTACACAGCACAGGGAATATAGTCAATATTTTATAATAACTATAAATGGAGTATAATCTTTAGAAACTGTGGATCACCATGTTGTACACCCGAAACACATTTATTACAAATCAACTACACCTCAATAAAAGTTTTTTAAAGACTGGCAATATGAAGTGTTGAAGAAAACATGGTGCAATGAAAACTCTCATATGTCTGATGGAGGCGTATATTGGTATGACTACATTGGAAAGCATTTTGGCTTCACCTGGTAATGTTGGAAGCATGCATACACAAGGACACAGTGATTCTTTTTTTTTATTAATTTAAAACTTTATTCTATTTTACAATACTGTAATGGTTTTGCCATACATTGACATGAATCAGCCACAGGTGTACACGATCTCCCAATGCTGAAGCTCCCTCCCACCTCCCACCCCATACCATCTCCCTGGATCTTCCCGTACACCAGCCCCAAGCATCCTGTATCCTGTATTGAACATAGACTGGCGCTTCATTTCTTATATGATAGTATACATGTTTCAGTGCCATTCTCCCAAATCATCCCACCCTCTCCCTCTCCCTCAGAAGCCAAAAGGACACAGTGATTCTATCCATGGAAATATGCTCAATTGGAATATTTGCTCATGTGCAACAAGAGGCACATCCAAGAGTATTTACAGCAGCATTATTCAAAATGTATGTAATATCTCATGATAAAAGTTTTAAGTTAACAGTAACATAATAGCATCTACCTTCTTTGTGGGAAAATATCAAGGATATTTTCTTAGTTGCTTTTATCTGCATAATCTCTAAGCATATACCACACGCCCACCAACTAATCAAAACTGGTTTTTTGGTTAGGGAGATCTGTAGGGTTGGGGGAGAGAACCATGTGAATGTATTACTTATTTAAAAAATAAGTTAAAAATTACCAATGGGTCCAAAATGGAATAGATAGAATTCTCCCTATTTCTGGTACTAAGTACAGCTATGATCTCTGGATATTACATATTAAACTGTCAGTTGGAGAGACTTGGTTAGGGACCTTGGAACCTGAGGAGTGACACAGTGGTGATTTCCCTGAGTTTTCTTTTTGTTCCATGTATCTTGGACTTGGTGATGGAGAATTTGGCAATCAGGAATGCCAAATGGTGCAGATAAAAAAGAGCCTCAAGAAAGTCTGCTCTTTCTAGTCAAAGTACCGGGAAAGGGGCAATGTAACAAGGGAGAAAAATTTAGATAATTACTGCCCCATCCCCATTCCCATCAGTAAAGGCTAAACAGGGAGTCCTGGTTTTCATCCCTGCCTGGGAATAATGAGGCCCCTCCCTGACAGTGTAAATTTAGGCCACTGTAAATTTGGGGGGTCCTGAACTTCTATCCCCAACCCAGTAATGAGGTGCCTTTTTTGTCTCCCCACCAGGATGGTGAAAGAGATAGTCTGGTGTGGAGCATGAAATTCCACATCCACCCAGCAGCAGCAAGATGCTTGTCCCCTCTGGGGTGTCAAAGGAGGCCAAGTAGGGACCTAAACCTCCACCTCCATCTGGCAGTAAAAAGAGATTCTCCTTTTTTTTTGGTAGAACAGTATTGGAGGGAGCTTGCTAAAAAATAGGATTTAAATAGTATCCAGAATCTCAGAGTCCCCAAAATATCCAGAACATAACTGAAAATCAGGCATCATGTGAAGAAGCAGTTAAATCTCAACTGGAATGAGAAAAGACTGAGATGACACAGATGTTAGAGTTATCAACAATTGTAAAGTAGCCACCATAAAAATGCTTCAATGTATTTAAATGCATAAAGTCTCATAATAAAAAAGTATATAAAGAAGAACAGAATGAAAATTTTAGAACTGAAAAATATAACTAAAATTTTAATACTCAATGGATGAGCTCAATAGCAGAATAGAGAGGACAGAGGAAAGAATTGGAGAACTTGATAAAACAATAGAAATGATCCAATCTGAAGAACAAAAAGAAAATTGATGGGAAAAAATGAGCAGAGCCTCAGGGAAATCTGAGACTATAAAAAAAGATCTGGCATTCATGTCATCAGAATCCTGGGAAGAGGAGAAAGTATGAGGCTGAAAAGTATTTGAAAAAATTATAGCTGAAATTTTCTCAAATTTTGTAAAAGATATAAACAGAGTTTCAAGACGCTGAGCAAAAGCCAAAGAAATTATACCAAGACATATTACAGTCAAACTTCAGAAAACTTAAAGACATAGAAAGAATCTTGAAGTCAGCAACAGAGAAATGATACCTTACCTATAGGGGAAAAATACATTGTCAGCATCTGAAACCATGGTAGAGGAGGCGGCACAACATTTTTCAAGTGCTGAAAGAAAAGAACTGTCCATTATGAGTTTCATACCTATCAAAATTATCCTTAAGAAGTGAAATATCATGGCAAATAAATACATGAAAAGATGCTTAGCATCATTAATTATCAAGGAAACGCAAATCAAAACTACAGTGAGATACTACCTCATACTAGGATGGCTAGATCCAAAAACTCAGATAATAACAAGTGCTGGTGAGGATGTGGAGAAATTGAAAACTTCACATACTGCTGGTTGGAATGTAAACTAGTGTGGCTGCTTTAGAAAACAGTCTGGCAGTTCTTCAAATGATTAAACAGAAATTCTACTCCTAGGTGTATGTATACTTGAGATAAATAAAAATATATGTCCACATAAAAATGTTTACAGGCAGTATTACTTATAACAGCCAAAGAGTGGAAACAATCCAAATGTACATTGGCTGATAAAGGAATAAACAAAATGTGGTACACTTAAACAATGGAATACTATTCAGCCATGAAAAGGAATGAATACTGATAGATGTTACAACATGTCAATGTATTTGCCTACTTACATATATACCTAATGAGCTATCATATGGACTGGTGACTTTCTACTTTATTCAGTGAGTTATAACTCATTATTATCATGATTTATTTTCTATTCAAATTGTCCCAAACTTGGCCAGAGGGAGTTTCTTGAAAACATTATGCTGAGTGAAAGATGTCAGACACAAAGATCACATGTTATATGATTCAATTAATGTGAAATGTCCAGAATAGTGGAGTCTATAGAGACAGAAAGCATATTAGTGATTGCTTAGTGTTGGAGGAGGCAGGGAGGTGAGGTGGAAGAGACTGATGGCTAAAGGGTATGAAGTTTCTATCTGAGGTGATGAAAATGTTCTAAAATTGATTTTAGTGATGGTTGCACATACTCATAACATACAAAAAACACTGAATTGGACACTTTAAATGAAGAAATTGTATGGTAGGTGAATTATATCTCAGTAAAGCTGTTACTAAGAAAGAAGACACAAAGGGGGAAATCAAGATATTCTCAGATGAAGGAAAACTAAGAAAATCTGTTGGCAGCAGATGTACCCTTAAAGGAAGCTTTTTAAATAGGAAGGAAATGATAAAAGAAGTCCTGCAACATCAGGAAAGAAGAAAAATGGAAAAAGAAAAAATATGAATAAATACAATAGACTTTCCTTTTTCTGTTAGGTTTTCTAAATTACATTTGAAGGTCAAAACAAAAAGTGTAACATTTTTATGATGTGGATCTCCATGTATATAGAGGAAATATTTAAGATATTAGTAACAGATGAGGGTAAAGGGACTTAAAAGGGAACTAACTTTTCTACATTTCACTCTGATAAAATGTCAACATCAGTAGAGACCTATACAGTGATGGAATAATTCTGTAATTATTATACAGGGATCTACACATGTGTAAAATGGCAGAGAAAACAAGCACACTGCAGAAATGTCAATTTCTCGCTTGTGATAATTGTACTCTAGTGACACAGGATGTAACCACTGGGGGAAACTGGGTAAAGGGTTACATGAGACCTCTCAGTACCATCTTCACAACTTCCTGTAAATTTATAATTATTTCCAAATAGAAAGTTTTAACAAACTACTAAATTATCCTCAGAAAGACTGGAGTAGGGGCACAGCAAAAAAGATCAAGATGTTATTAAAAAGGAGCCTTCACAGGGGTTCCCTGGTGGTCTAATGGTTAGGATTCCAGAGTTTCACTGCTGTGGCCCGGGTTCAATCCCTGGTCAGAGAACTGAGATCCTGCAAGTTGTGCAGCACAGCCAAAAACAAAAACAAACAAACAAACAAACAAAAAAAAAAAAAACAAAAGGAGCATTCACTTCTTTCCTGTTTATCTGCCTACCTGTGTACCTACCTACCTATTATAGGGACTGGTCACTTTCTTTTTTTTAATATAAATTTATTTATTTTAATTGGAGGTTAATTACTTTACAATATTGTATTGGTTTTGCCATAATCAACATGTATATGCCACAGGTATACATGTGTTCCCCATCCTAAACCCTCCTCCCTCCTCCCTCCCCATACCATCCCTCTGGGTTGTCTCAGTGCACCAGCCCCAAGCATCCAGTATCATGCATCGAACCTGGACTGGCTATTCATTTCATATATATTATACATGTTTCAATGCCATTCTCCCAAATCATCCCACCCTTGCCCTCTCCCACAGAGTCCAAAAGACTTTTCTATACATCTGTGTCTCTTTTGCTATCTCGCATACAGGGTTATCGTTACCATCTTTCTAAATTCCATATATATGTGTTAGTATACTGTATTGGTGTTTGTTTTTTTTTTTTCTGGCTTACTTCACTCTGTATAATAGGCTCCAGTTTCATCCACCTCATTAGAACTGATTCAAATGTATTCTTTTTAGTGGCTGAGTAATACGCCATCATGTATATGTACCACTGCTTTCTTATCCATTCATCTGCTGATGGACATCTAGGTTGCTTCCATGTCCTGGCTATTATAAACAGTGCTACGATGAACATTGGGGTACACGTGTCTCTTTCAATTCTGGTTTCCTTGGTGCGTATGCCCAGCAGTGGGATTGCTGGGTCATAAGGCAGTTCTATTTCCAGTTTTTTAAGGAATCTCCACACTGTTCTCCATAGGGACTGGTCACTTTCTACTTTATTCAGTAGATAATAATCTATTATTATTATGATTTCTTTTGCTAGTCAAATTGTCCCAGATTTGACCAGAGGGAGCTCCTTAAAAGTGGCTCCTGTGTCATTCTGACATGTTCCCATCATTTGAGTGCTTCATTACTTCCCAGCATAATGAGTTCTTCTATAATCATCTTGTGCTTTTCTCTGTTCTAACCCCGGAGTAAGTCATTTCTCCAAGGAGTTCTAGTTCCTATTAGTGACAAATGGAAATCAAGGTGCACTCATTGTGCCTGGCATATAATCGTCCTTTCAGCACTCAGAGCAAGGAATGTTTTTCCTTATATGAGACTGCCAACTAATCAATATAGAAGAAATGATGGAATCAGAAAAACACCATTAGGAAAATAGCACAGTTATTAATTGCTACAGGCAAGAATCGTTGCTTAATGCTATAATCAATGGACAAAAGCATGAGAAACAGGATATTCACATAGTCCCAAAGTATTTTCCCACAAAATTTTGGGTTGGCCAAAAAGTTCATTCAGGATTTTCCACAAAAGGTTACAGAAAAACTTGAACGAACCTTTGAGCCAACCCAATAGTTATTAATTACAAAGAGAAAGATAGTAACTTTATATAGTACCTTACAGGCAACACCTTAGCCAGATGATCAAAGTTAACATTATCAATAAAGGACAAATTAGTATTGAATGCTTGCTGATATGACACACTGAGAACACAGCATCATTTCTGTGATATTCCTGACAAAAATGAATAACCTGAATCTAATTATGAGGAAGCAAGAAACAAACCCAAAATGAGGGACATTCTTCCAAATGATCAGTGTCATGAAAGTCAAGGAAGGGCTAGAATTCTTTCAGAAAGGCTAAAGGGACATGAGAACTAAACACAGTACATGTGCCTGGATTGGATCCTAAATCGGGCAGAAATGCCAAAAAGGACATATTGTGACAATTAGGGAAACTATTTACAAATGGTATGTTAGTAGAGAATTGATGCTTTCAAACTGTGGTGCTGGAGAAGATTCTTAAGATCCCTTGGACTACAAGGAGATAAATCAATCCTAAAGGAAATCAACCCTGAATATTCATTGGAAGGACTGATGTCTAAGCTGAAGCTCCAGTATTTTGGACACATGATGTGAAGAGCTGACTCACTGGAAAAGACTCTGATGCTGGGAAAGATTGAAGGCAAAAGTAGAAGGGGGTTACAGAGGATGAGATGGTTAGATAGCATCACTGACTCAATGGACATGAATCTGAGCAAACTACAGGAGACAGTGGACAGAGGGGCCTTTGCGTTCATGGGGTCACAAAGAGTCAGACACAACTTAGTGATTGAACAACATCATACACATAAATACATAAATTGAGAAGAGAAAGCAAATGTGACAAAATGTTAACAGTGATTTGGGGTGAAAGGCAAAAGAATCAAGTTTCAAAATGATCAATGCTTTAAAACTCAGGAGAAAATATAGGTGAACATTCATTTAAGGCAAGGATTTCCTAAACAGGACAGAAAATGCACTATCAAGACAAGATCTAGTGATTCAGCTATGAGGAAATGAGGAGGCTTTATTCACTGAAAGATCCTTTGTTCTTTGAATGCCCTTATTAGTAAGTGTGCAGGGACACAGAGCAGGCACAGAACTCACAGTACCTGCTCCACCACCAGCAGCTCCACAGGCAGATCCACAAGCACTGGGCCATGCCCAGCACTTCTCCACCCACCAGTTCTCCTGAGCACAGCCTCGAAGGTTGCCAAGAGGAGGAAATCCACCAGAGCCTCTAGCCACACACCTGACCTGCTCTCCCTCACTGCCCAAGGGCACTTACCCAGGGGAAGTCCCAGGGTCAGGCTGGAGGGAAGCTCTCATTCTGCCTGCCCACCCTCCTGATCCTTGTTCTCTTGCCTGTGACCTGAGCCAGGACAGACTGGGAGGTGTGTAGGTGACACAGGGGAGGAGCCTCAGATGTGGGGGAGGGGTGGCTACTTGCCAACTAGTGTGGAAAAATTAAAATATTCTACCACTTGGCATTGTTAAACATTTTTTTTAAAACTTTTTTATTGAATGATAGTTAATTTACAGTGTTGTGTTAGTTTCAGGTATACAGAAAACATATATATATATATTCATATATATGTATATATTATATATACATATATGTATTACTTTTCAAACATTATGAACCATTTTAACAACTCTGACAGCCCAAGCTGGCAGACAAAAAGACCAACTTCACCTGTCTCTCCCTCCCTTGGATTCACACAGGGAAAGTGTACAAAGATTTTGCCAGGCACAGATGCCCCACTTCCATCCCTTTTCCCACCAAAATAAGACACTTTTTTGGACTCTACCCTGGCTGGGAGGGGTTATGTGATGTGATGGACAGGGGGTTTTGGAGCTAGCAATTAGGATACAAAGTTGCTGATACAGACCCATCCAGATTCTAGCCTCACCAGCCACATACGAAAAGGTATGGTTTTCTGGCCCATTTCCACCATGGAGGATGGCCTGTGTCTCTGCCACCACCAGAACCCCTACAAGGACTTCCTCATCCTATGTGAGGATCCCTGCTAAGCCCCTGATGGCTCACCAGTGAACCACACAGCAGTGTCTCCCTTCAGGGTCATCTGTGTCCCAGGACACTCTGCACTCTCAGCCCTGGGGCACGCTATGCTGCCAGGATCCGTCACTCACTGCCCATTTTGTCCCTGGCCATCTGCTCTGTCCCACCCTGCAGTCAGCCTGCTGGGGCTCAATCCTCCAGCTTCAGGGCTGCTCTCACTCCTGCCTCAGCACATTTCTCCATCACCTACTGTGAGATGATCCTGCCCTTCTAAACCCTATCCCAGCCTAGCAGACACATTCTCAGGGCACTTACTGGGCTGCCTGAAAAAGTGTGCAATGTAGTTGACTCTGCCCTTACTCAGGGCTAGATACCCAACTTCTCTGCATGTTCCTACTTAGCTGGGGGTGGGCTGGTCTTTCCTGCTCCTTTTGGTTGTTTCCCTTCTCATCAGATTGTTCTCTGTGTACTCCTCCCTCTGTCTTTCTTGCTTACCCTGCCCACTCCTGTCCCCTGACTTCTGCTCCTTCTACTGGTTCTTGTTTCCTCTGCATGGTCCCCATTCTGACTCTTTGGTCTGTGTTTACTGTTCCCTCTAAATGTTTCTTGTTAGTTCTGAGTGTCCTCTGGTCTCTTTCCTGATGCCTCTGTTTATTGCTTCCTCTGATGGTCCCTTGTTTCATTGTTCCATGCCTCCTATTTCTTCTTCCCTCCGACTGATCCCTGGTGCCCCTGACTGTCCTGTGTTCCCTTTGGCAGCTGTCCCTCTAGCTGATCCTTAGTCTGTGGTACAGTTATGGTTGTGCCCAGTCCATGTGACTGCTCTCTGGTCCTGATGAGGCTTTCTCATTCCTTCTAGTTGACACAGACTGACTGCCCTTTGAGTCTTCTGACTTCTCTCTAGACTCAATTCTTTCCTGTCCCTTAGGCTGTCCTGGAATGCATTTCTAATATGCTCTCATCTGATGCTCCTGTGTCTGGTCCATGGACCACACTCTGGAGCACTGGTCTACCCGGCTCCTGGTCTAGGCTCTTGATCATCAGTGTATACTACTTCTGTGTGCTCTGTGACACTGTACTTTCATCTTCTCCATCATTTGCATTTTGTCTGACCTTCGGTTCCTTTGACTGTTTCTTGGGCAAGGTGAACAACTGTCCCAGTATGCCCAGGACTTTCCCTGTTTTAGCACTGAAGCCCCACATCCCAGGAAGCCCCTGTTGCCCTATCCCTCTGGAACTCTGGATGTTCCCTGGCTCCTGAAACTCTCTGTTAACCCCAGTGCCCACTACATGGGGCCTCTGGCTTTGGGAATGGATACTATGCCTTTCAGCTCTTCTCTAGTCCCTCTAGTTGTTCGCTAGTAAGTTGGGCTACTATCCAATACCAGATACACTTTAGATGCCCACTGTGCTGTTCCCTAGTCCTCTGGTTAGGCCTCAGAACTTCTAGGGCACACCCAGGCTGTTTCCCAGCCTCAGCGACTTTCCTTGTTGCCGCTGGTGCCCTTGCTACTCCTTAGCTTTGGAGGCCCCTTTCTGTCTCTCCAACTGTCCCATGGGTCTGTCACTTCCCTGCTCCTCCAACCTGTTCTACAGCTTCAGCAGCTGGCACCAGCTTCCTCTGGCTGCTGCCTACTCCCAGGCTCATCTTTCCCATTTCTCCCCATTTCCTGTTCCCTGGTATCTGTGCCTTTCCCCACCCCCTCAGATTTTCCGTCTGACCCCTGCTATCTTTGAAGTGGCTTATCTGGCAGGCTCTTGCCCAACACACCAATTTTTTTTTTTCCATCTAGCTGAGTCTTCGTTTCCTCATTCCTCTGGCTGGTCTCTGTTCCCTCTGGCTGCTATCTGATTCCTCTATCTCCTGGTCTCTCCTATTTTGAAATCTTTCTGATTGTTCTCATACCTTCTGGCTCTTGCGTGCTCCCCACTATTACCACTTCTCCAGCTTAGACTACTGTTTCCTGGTCTCTTTACTGCTCTCTGGCCTCCGGCTCTTGTTTTTCCATTGCCTCTGTTTGTTCCACTGCACTCCCATCTGTCTCCTGTGCCCCTTGGCTATCTTCTATCTGGAGGATGTGCACCATGGTCCCTCCAGATGTTCCCTGGGCTATTCCTTATCTCTCTTTCTTTTACTGACCTCTCTTCCTGTTTTTCAGCTTCAGTCACTATTTCTTAGCCTAACTGGCTGTTCCTTACCCCCGGGGACATTTTTATTAGTTCTGTGGTATCTCTGCCCATTTCCTGCTTCTTGACATCTAATGAAAAAACTAAGAACATAACAAATAAATACGTGAATAAATAACATTCACCAGGGTCTTTGTCATTTCCATTTCTTCTTGAAAAGGGGGCATAAATATATGGCTGGCAACAAAAACCTACTATATATCACAGGGAACTCTGCTCAGTGTTATGTGGCAGCCTGGATGGGAGGGTGGTTTGGGAGGGAATGGATACATGTATATGTATGGCTGAGTCCCTTCACTGCTCACCTGAAACTATCACAACATTGTTAACTGGCTATACCCCAAGCAAAAATGTTTTTGGTGTTAAAAATATAAATTAAATTAAAAAATAAGTCTATGGTTGGGAAGGAAGACATGAGTCTTGTGCCTTGCAGAGACCAGAATCATTCATCCAGAAACTCCCACACATTGGCTGGGCAAGGGGCCATGTGCAGAAGGACTGGGGAGGACCACATTGCTGTGACCCCCAACTCGTGGGTCTGTGACTGAGCTGATGGAGCAGAAACCAGACAAGGACAGTTTTCCAGAGTGGAAGTGCCCTACTGTTAGGCAGCAGTTTGTTTATCATTCAATGTCCCTATACATTTTACTCAAAATATAACTTCAGTGACTTGGGCAAAAAGATTTAAATGTAAGAATTTCACTATAGCAGTTTTCATCACAATAGAAAACCTCGAATGCCCTAAGTTCACGTACAGTGGACTGGTTAAATGATAGTTTATCCAAAGGATAAAAAGTTCTTATGTTATGTATCATGTGAAGAAAAATATTTACTGCCTAGAAAATTATACCGAAACTCCTAGAGGAGAACATAGGCAAAACACTCTCTGGCATAAATCACAGTAGGATCCTCTATGATTCACCTCCCAGTATACTGGAAATAAAGGCAAAAATAAACAAATGGGATCTAATTAAAATTAAAAGCTTCTGCACAACAAAGGAAACTATAAGCAAGGTGAAAAGACAGCCTTCTAAATGGGAGAAAACAATAGCAAATGAAGCAACTGACAAACAACTAATCTCAAAAATATACAATCAACTTATGCAGCTCAACTCCAGAAAAATAAACGATCCAATCAAAAAATGGGCCAAAGAACTAAATAGGCATTTCTCCAAAGAAGACATATGGATGGCTAACAAACACATGAAAAGATGCTCAACATCTTTCTCTCATTCTCAGAGAAATGCAAATCAAGACCACAATGAGGTACCATTTCACACCAGTCAGAATGGCTGCAATCCAAAAGACTACAAGCAATAAATGCTGGAGAGGATGTGGAAAAAATGGAACCCTCTCACACTGTTGGTGGGAATGCAAATTAGTACAGCCACTATGGAAAACAGTGTGGAGATTCCTTAAAAAACTGGAAATAGAACTGCCTTATGACCCAGCAATCCCACTGCTGGGCATACACACCAAGGAAACCAGAATTGAAAGAGACACGTGTACTCCAGTGTTCATTGCAGCATTGTTTATAATAGCCAGGACATGGAAAACAACCTAGATATCCATCAGCAGATGAATGGATAAGAAAGCAGTGGTATATATACACAATGGAGTATTACTCAGCCCTTAAAAATAATACATTTGAATCAGTTCTAATGAGATGGATGAAACTGGAGCCGGTTATACAGAGTGAAGTAAGCCAGAAAGAAAAACACCAATACAGTATACTGACACATGTATATGGAATTTAGAGAGATAGTAATGATGACCCTGTATGTGAGACAACAAAAGAGACACAGAGGTATAGAACGGACTTTTGGCCTCTGAGGGAGAGGGAGAGGGTGGGATCATTTGGGAAAATGGCATTGAAACATGTATACTATCATATAAGAAATGAAGCACCAGTCTATGTTCAATACAGGATACAGGATGCTTGGGGCTGGTGTACAGGATGATCCAGAGAGATGATATGGGGTGGGAGGTGGGAGGGGGCTTCGGCATTGGGAGACTGCATACACCTGTGGCTGATTCATGTCAATGTATGGCAAAACCAATTGTAACGCAGAATAAAGTAAAAAAAAAAAAAATTAAAAAAAGAAGAAAATTATACTAAAGTGCCAAATTAAAAAGGAAACAACCAAATACTACAATTTCATTTTTAGACTTGAGTGTGTATATGTGTGTGGTATGTATGTACACTCTCAGCCCCACATGTGTATATCCACATACCCACATACATGCACATATAAAGGGAAAAAACTATGGAAATAAGCTAAATGCTAACAATAGTTAACTTTGACTAATGCTGAAATTACAAGTAATGCTTTATTTTCTTCTATTTACTTACCTGCATATTCTAAATAATGAAATTATTAAATAATAATATCAAAGTAAGTTTTAAAAGCTTAATGTTATTCTAATGACCACATGATCCTGAGCCCCTGTGACAACCAGCCTGTCCCCAGAGTTGACAGTAGACTCAGGATAGTTGGAAGCTGTAGGGCAGGGTCTGGCTCCCTTGTCTTCCTCTGTTTACACAATTTCCAGGGAACTTTTAGTGGGAAAGCTGATCTTGGCTGGAGTGTGGTGAGGGTAGAGGACACAGTCAGGAGACCTGGCTCCAGTCCACTGCTGTCACTCAAAACCCCAGGGGCCTGGGCAAGTCATGTACCTTCCCAGGCCACTTTATTAATCTTTGAGAGGAGTAGGAAGAACTAGAAGGGCCCTAGAGACTGTGCTCACCCTACTACCCTGCCATCCTCTAAGCTCCAAAAAAGGGGACTTTTCTCCCTAGATCAGGGTAGAGGCGGAATCAGCAAATCCTCGAGGATCAGCTGAGTGTGTGCACAGAGCCAATGGGTAGTGGAGGGTCTATGCTGGGCATCAGGGATAGTGTCTCCATGGCTGGGGCCAGTGGTCACTTCTAGCTGGATCTTACCCACAGACACTCTGCAGGGAGCTGCTTCCCCTTCCCCCAGGCTGTGCGGCTTACCTTTCATCCCACCTTTCCTCCACCAGCTGCATCATATTTTCCACTGAAACAGGAAGGGATCTGGATGCGGGACACCAGCCATGTGGTGCTCACCCTCAGCAGGAGGATGGTGATTCATTTCAGGGGCAGCAAGTCTGCAATTTGCCCCTCCTGTCCCCACCCTAAGTCCCTAGAAACAGGTCAGAACCATCTCACTGAATGAACTCCTGCCCCTGAAGCCCTCTCCCTCCTCACCTCACACATGCTGCCTTGTCCCTCTGCAGCCAGGTCTGGGGACCACTGGGGATAGCTCTGGTTGGCTGGCATCTTCTTCAACCCTTGGACTCTCTTGCTCACAATGCTGCTCTTCTTGAGACCCTGAGGCCAGGCTGGTCAGTGGACTCAGTGTGAGCTTCTGGGGCTGGAAGGAAGATCCTGCAGCCTTCACTATGGGGTCTGGCCCAAGGGCTCCGCAGAGACTTCAAAAAACCTGGAAAGGCAGTGTCCATGTGGTCAATCATTCAGCATTCAGCATTCAACCCACAAGTGTTTCCTGGGGTCACCAAAGAATAGTTAACACTGGATAGTGTGGGAAAGTTCAGTAACTGACACCTGTGTAGAATGCGGACAAAACTCATGTAAAATGAATGAGAGTTTTAATTCTAGCTCTTCTGCATTCTAGCTAGAATCTAGAGAATTCACTTTAGTCTGAATTTTTTCACTTAAAAACTGAGGATGAAAACACCCATCTCACAGGGCTATTAGAGTTAAATGACATGATACTTCAAAAGTACTCACTCTTATTTGGCACTGGGAAACACATTCCATGATATTAAATATTGCTGTTATTATAAGGTACAAGGAATATTTTGTTAGTATTTCATTTAATTTTCAAACTCATCATATGAACTAGGTATTACTTTTTCCTATTATTCTCTTTACCATCAGATAGAGCTGTTTGTAGCTATTAAGAAATTTGCCCCTGGTCAGGGACTAAGATCCCACAAGCCACGTTGTACAGCTATATATATAAAAAAAAATTACCCCAAGATTACTTAGATTAGGGGAAGGACAGGGATTCAAACCCAGGTCTGCCTAACTCTAAAGTACATTTTCTTTAACTACTGGGCCATATGGTATTCCATATGTGGAAGAATCACAATAAACATTATTTCTGTTTCTTGCTGCCTTTAAAGTGCTCTGGCTGAAAGGTGACCATATCACATATGCATAAACCAGTATTTTGTATAATTCAGTGTACATTCTGGGAAATTTATACATCTTTTGCCAAAGATGGAAACATAAACTCTATGTACCCTCTCTCCCAATTCCCATCTGGCCCTGAAAGTCAACATGTCTGCACAGGCTCCTAAATTGGTAACTTACACTGCTTGACAAAAACTGTGTCCCAAACGGTGCCATCAACTGGTTTCCTGAGGCTCTTCAAGAAATCAACAATACAGGCAATACAACCTCAATAGAAAATCAACTATTAATCTGCTCAGTGGGTCCAAGTTGACTTCCTGTAGGACTCTATAACTCACAACCCATATATAGAGTCAGTGACACTCATAAACCCCTCAAAATAGACCATCACATACTAAATCAAAGGTCCTGCAATTACCAATGTTCATAGGTCCCAATCAATGACTCCTATAGGGTTGCTAAAACTGACCCCCAAAGACCTGAAATCCAAGGCTTGCAATGAATTTACCACCTCAGTGACCCAATCAATAACTCTCATGGACTGATCAATGACTTCAAATCTCCAACTCTTATAAAACCTCAAGAATTTCTACAGAGGTCCCAATTACTTACTCACATATGTCTAATTATGTTTCTTCAAGGATTTCCCAAGATTATCACTCACTGATTCAACATGAATGCAGTCTATAGGCCCCAAATTATATAATCTTCAGTTCAGTTCAGTCGTTTAGTCGTGTCCGACTCTTTGCAACCCCATGCACTGCAGCACGCCAGGCCTCCCTGTCCATCACCAACTCACGGAGTCCACCCAAACCCATGTCCATTGAGTTGGTAATGCCATCCAACCATCCCATCCTCTGTCGACCCCTTCTTCTCCTGCCCTCAAACCCAGCATCAGGGTCTTTTCAAGTGAGTCAGTTCTTCACATCAGCTGGCCAAAGTATTGGAGTTTCAGCTTCAGCACCCGTCCTTCCAATCAACACCCAGGACTGATCCCTTTAGGATGGACTGGTTGGATCTTCTTGCAGTCCAAGGGACTCTCAAGAGTCTTCTTCAACACCACAGTTCAAAAGTATCAATTCTTTGGTGCTTAGCTTACTTTATAGTCCAACTCTCACATCCATACATGACTACTGGAAAAACCATAGCCTTGACTAGATGGACCTTCGTTGGCAAAGTAATGTCTCTGCTTTTTAATATGCTGTCTAGGTTGGTCATAGCTTTTTTTCTGAGTGAGAGAGTCAATTCCTAGGCAGACTGATAAGATCTCCTAGGTGTCCCCAAGGAGGAGAAAAGGGCCTGGGGCTCTCAAAGAGGAGATAGGGCTCTGAAATTCTCAAGGAGGAGGAAAGGACAAACATCTTTTTTCCTCTACCTACATTCCTTAGTCTTAGTCACATAATACATTTTTTCTTTAAGTCTGAAACTGATGATTACACCACAAACAGCTCAGTTTAAACTCTGAGAAACTGTCCTCAGTCAGGATACAACAGTCAGGATACAACAGTACTGTATCCTGACTGAGGACAGTGTCTTCTTCCTGAAAACCTTCTGACTAATCCTGATATCTTACAGTGTAAATTATGGGACTGAGTCTGGTAAAACTTTCAGGCTTGAGACATTCTTTTGATTTATTGTAATAATTAACTAAAAAGTATATAATTCCCTTGTTAGCACTTGCAAGGGGGCGGCATTCTCCGTCTCCCTTCTGATGTCTATGTCAGAAGATTTCTCTGTCCCTTTTCTTACTTTAATAAAACTCTGCTACACAAAAGCTCTTAAGTGATCAAGCCTGACCCCTGGTCCCAAAGCTAAATCTTCTTCTTTGGAGATCACGAATTGGACATCGTTCACCATAAGCTATCACAAGGAGCAAGTGTCTTTTAATGTCATGGCTGCAGTCACCATCTGCAGTGATTTTGGAGCCCCCCAAAATAAAGCCTGTCACTGTTTCCATTGTTTCCCTGTCTTTTTGCCATGCAGTGATGGGACCAGATGCCACGATCTTAGTTTTCTGAATGTTGAGCTTTAAGCCAACTTTTTCACTCTCCTCTTTCACTTTCATCATGAGGCTTTTTAGTTCTTCTTCCCTTTCTGCCATAAGGGTGACATCATCTGCATATTGAAGTTATCGATATTTCTCCTGACAATCTTGACTCCAGCTTGGGCTTCAACCAGCCCAGCATTTTGCATGACGTACTCTGCATTTAAGTTAAATAAGCAGGGTGACAATATGCAGCCTTGATGTGCTCCTTTCCCAAGTTGGAACCAGTCTGCTGTTCCATGTCCAGTTCTAACTGTTGCTTCTTGACCTGCATACAGATTTCTCAGGAGGCAGATTAGGTGGTCTGGTATTCCCATCTCTTTAAGAATTTTCCATAATTTGTGGTGGTCCACACAGTCAAAGACTTTGGCGTAGTCAAGAATTTTCTACAGCTGTGGTGATCCACACAGTCAAAGGCTTTGGCATATTCAATGAAGTCCAGATGTTTTTCTGGAACTCTCTTGCTTTTTCCATG
>SJYC01095883.1:0-10783 GCA_006408675.1 Madoqua kirkii
CTAGAATAGGCAAATTTATAGAGACAGAAAATAAATCAGTGGCTGCTTGCAGCTGGAGGTATGGGGTGAGAATGTGGAACCAGTACAATGTTTCCTTTTGG
The DNA here is from genome assembly GCA_006408675.1 of Madoqua kirkii. Classification (NCBI taxonomy): domain Eukaryota; kingdom Metazoa; phylum Chordata; class Mammalia; order Artiodactyla; family Bovidae; genus Madoqua; species Madoqua kirkii. Next base: position 102 of record SJYC01095883.1, read on the forward strand.
GGGTGATGAAATGTTCTAAAATTGGATTATGAGGGTGATTTGCACAACTTGAACATATTAACAACCATTGAATTGTAAGCTTTATATGTTGAAGTTTGTGGAAGGTGAATTATATCAATAAAGCTGTTAGAAAAAGAAAAGATCATGTAGTTAGTAAGTGGCCATGCAGGATTTCAAATCCAGTATCTGGAAAGGGTAAGGTATTTAACAAATATTTGTTGAATGAATGAATGAATATCCTTCACTTCCAAATTAGCAACAATAGAGGTTCTCTATTAAGTATCATTCAACATTGTTCTGAAAGCTCTAGCTAATGCAATAGAAAGTGAAGTAATCAGAAAAAATATTTGAAAGGAAGAGAGAGAGTATCGTTGTTAATTGAACGTGACATGATATTATAACTAGAAAAACTAAGAGACCATAAAAGGCAACTATAAGTCACATGAGACTGTGATAACTGAATTGGATAAGAAATACCATATAAAAAAGAAAAAAAATTTTAAATCAATATTTTTCCCCCTATGGAAATAGAGAAATGTGCTATTTATTTGATGATGAAATCAAGTGTAAAATATCTAAGAATGAACTTTAAAAAAAGGAGATGTGTATAAAAGTGAGCCCTTTTATATGCTGCTAGTGGGAAATGTAATTTAACAAAAGTTTTGGAAAATAATTTAACTGAAATTTCAATACATACCATCCACTTTAAGGAACATCCATTCCTGTACCTAATGATCATTCAGATGACAGTCTCTGGCTATAATTTAGAAATCAATAACAAAAATTTCAACTTTGGGGGAAATCAAAATCTCATACCTAAATAACTAAGGGATCAGAGAGAAAACCACAACAGAAATTAGAAAACATTATTAATAAACTATGGTGGAAGTGTTACATATAAAAACTTGTGGTATGAAACTAAAGTGTTCTTAGAGAAAAATTCATGAACTTAATGCCTATACTATAAAAGAAAATTATGGCATATTAATTGAGATAAGGATTCAATTTATGAATTTAAAAATAGAGATAAAAGAAAACAATCTAAAGAAAAGAAATAATGAAATCAAGGGCAGAAACTAATGACACAGGAAACAAAGATACAGGAGGCCCAAGAAGGTCAAAAGTAGGTTTTTGAAACAATCACATCTCAATGCTAAAACCACCAATCACAGCATGGGGTTAATAGGCCCCTCTATCACTATCCACAGTCCCAAATAAATGTATCATTCATCCCACAGAGCCCCATCATTCACACCACAGAAACCTTAACCATCCACTCAATAAACCCAATCATATACCTTAGACCCTGCAACACTCATCCCACGGCCCTCATCACTCACCTCAAAAACTATCACTCGCTCATTCTCCAATCCTCACCGAACAGGCTCTCCACCATTCACTCTACAGACCACCCATTACTCTCCAGAAGATCCTCATCACTCACATCAAGGAACCTCATCATTTACCTCACAGACAGCTCCATCACATAACCTCAGTAATCCCCGTGACGCCTGACAGATCCCCCATGTTTCGCTCGCTGCACAGGACCTCCAAGCACTAATCTCACAGAGCTCGAATCACATCTCTGACACCTGATCACTCACACCACAGTCCCCATTCCTTACTCCACTTACCCCTGATCACTCACTCCATTGACTTACACTGCTTATCCCACAGACCCAGTCACTTACCCCGTCAGTGGCCTCCAAGGAGGCTCATCACTCACCCTACAGACTCCTCATCGCTCACCTCATCAATGCCCCCTGCTCACCCTATAGACTGTATCACTGACCCCACAAATTCCCCAAAATTCAGCAATAGACTGCTTATTACTTTCCCTACTGCCTCCACCATTCACTCACAAACCCCTGTGTCGCTCTATGCACCACCTCACAGACTCCAGAGAAGCCCCATTACTCACCCCACAGAGTACCATCACTGAGCAAGAAAGCCATGTCCTAACGCCCCCATAATTATGTCAGTGCTTTACTGCTGCTAAATCGCCATCTCAATTAAACTCAGCCCCAGAGCTCAAAGTGTTGAAACTGCCTCTGCAGGACGCTGACGTTTCTGGATTTCACACTGCACATGCTCAGTGTCGACGCCGAAGCCGCCGTCCACCCCATTTACACCCAGTGCACTCACAAGGTGTCAGTGCGTAGGCGTGTCTGTGTGTGTCGGAGGAGAGGCGGGCTTTCCAATTTTCTTTAGTGACTTTGTCAGACCACTAACATGGCTGTCCTCTTGGGAGTGTCTCTCCGGGCGTCGCCATCTTGGGAGGGTGGGCATCACTGCGGCTGCGGAACCAGCGGTCCCTCGCCAGACCTGCCTCGGCAGGGTTTCCTGGGAGCCGATCCGGCCCAGCAGGTCGGGCTGCGGCTCCGAGACTCTTCCCTCCTGTGCCGCATCTTCCACCATGACCCCAAGCGTAGGCCTGGTGTCTTCCCTTCTCTGCGTCTTGGGGCCCCGCCCTCTGGCCGTATCCCCAGGAGCCAGGCATCTTCACACGTAGTAACTCCCCCTGCCCCCTCCCCTATTCTAGCTAGAAAGACACCTCCAAGCCACTGGCCTGACACTGGCGCCCCCTCCCCAGCCCCACTCCCGCTCCACTGCTCCAGGTGCGGAAAGGCCCCTGATCCGTGCAGGCGGCTCGCGGCGGCAGAGCCCCGGGCGCCGCTGGGTGCCCACCTGACGGCGCCTCTGTCCTCCCGTCGGCTGGGGGCATCGCCCGGCTCTGGCTGTCAACGACCCTGGGTATTTGCCACGGGGGGAATAGTACGTGTCAAATTTAGGCCAGGAAGCGGAAGTCGCCCGCAGCGAGAGTTTAACCACTGTGGGCCGGGGAGCTGAGGTGGTTGAGCGCCAGAAACCAAGTATCTGTGCACGCAGCAGTGGTGGGGGTGGGGGGCGGGTTGTGACATCAGTAATGGGACATTTCATCCATTAAAACAAGAAAAAACTCGTACTCAGGCTTCCCTATTTCCTTATATAAGCATGAAGGCTAAAGCTCTCTTCTGAATAGCCAAGGTTTCAAGGTATTTTGTTTTTTAAGATTTATTTATTTGATATTGGACTGTGCTGGTTTTCTTCCTTGCTGCTGCGGGTTCTCTCTAGTTGTGGCGAGTGGGCTTATTGCGGTGGCTTCTCTGGGAGCCGGGGCTCTAGGCACCAGGCTTCAGTAGTCGCGGAGCTTTGGGTCAATAGTTGTGGCACAGGGGCTTGGTTGCTCCTCAGCAGGAAGGATCTTGGAGCCGGTTTCCGCTGCATTGGCAGGTAGATTATTAACCACTAGACCACCAGGAAAGCCCCAAGTTCCAAGTTTTGATTTGATTCATTTTCATTAGTATTCAGTTTCAAGTGCTAATTTGTAACCGTTTTCCCCCTTTGACCCAAGGATTATTTAGAAATCCAATGACAAACTTGCAAAACTTCTCCAAGACTCAAACTTGCCTTAAGCCTCAAGTATGAGACCCAGTTTTGGGCAATGTTTCATTTCCTGATGGAAAAGACTGTATTTTCCAGCTATTGGGTTTAGCATATGTGTTTATTGGTTTGAGCTTGTTAGTGTGTGTGTTAGTTGTGAAATGAAAATATCTCCTGCCATATTAATAAACAAGAAATGTTAAAGGAGGAAAGAGAACAGGCTCCATCTTGGGCTGGACTGTGGACTTTGAGCTATAAGCCCAGTATCTATGGAAACGACATACAACTAGAAAACCAGACCCCGGGGGTGGAGGAGCCCCAGGGCTCCTACCTAGACTCTCTGTCAGCTAAAAGAATACCCTAATTATTTGTGTAACCAAATAGAATCATAAATTCTATTATGCTTGTTGGGGTATGACCACAGGCCTATTGATAATTGTCCACTGTTAACTACCTATGCTTAAGGCATACAAATCACCTGTTAACTTTGTATCTTTCTTTTCATTTGTTCAGACTAGTTTCAGAGAATTTGAGGAGGTGGGTTTCAGCACGTACACTTAGGGTATATAACGTTTTCACAAAAACTGGCTGGGGTGCTTGGCTGAGAGGAGACTCAGCCTTGGGCCCACTGGTGTAATAAATTGCACTCCACTGTCTGCATTGTCCTTCTGAGTGAGTTTGTTTCCAGGAATAGGAGGCTACAACAATGTCACTGCTGCTGCTGCTGCTGCTGCTAAGTCACTTCAGTCGTGTCCGACTTTGTGCGACCACATAGACGGCAGCCCACCAGGCTCCAACATCCTTGGGATTCTCCAGGCAAGAACACTGGAGTGGGTTGCCATTTCCTTCTCCAATGCATGAACATGAAAAGTGAAAGTGAAGTCGCTCAGTTGTGTCTGACTCTTCACCACCCCATGGACTGCAGCCTAACAGGCTCCTCTGTCCATGGGATTTTCCAGGCAAGAGTACAGGAGTGGGGTGCCACTGCCTTCTACAATGTCACAGCCATCAGCTATTTCTGGCCTCCAAATGTGAATGATCACTCCCAAAACTGCCATCCAGTGGGTGTTGCCACCCCCCATAGTGATTGTTAAGGAGCTGGAGAAATACAAGAGGCAAGGTGAACAAGGAAACAGACTGACCTCAAATAGCTGAGGTGCACGTGAAAGGAATGAATTCAGTGAGCCCAGAAGCTTGCATCTTCCCATACACAGAAGGCTAAATTCCTTGATACCTGATATGTGGTGTTCAGACTACCTGCTCCCTTTGTTGCAAACTTGCATATAACCTGACTTCCTGTCCTGCCTCCTTGGAGCAGTTTTCTCAGAGCTACTGAGATGCTGTCTCCCTGGCTCAGAGTCTTAAACATTCCCACCAAACAAAATAACCCTCTACTTTCAGATTGTGACTATACTTTTTTAGTCGACATAGTGTTAGTTGCTCAGTCGTGTCCAACTCTATACGACCTCATGGACTGTGCAGCCTGCCAGGCTCCTCTGTCCATGGAATTCTCCAGGCAAGGATACTGGAATGAGTAGCCATTTCCTTCTCCAGGGGATCTTCTTGACACAGGGATCGAACCGGCGTCTCCTGTGTCTCCTGCATTGGCAGGCAGATTCTTTACCACTAGCCCCACCGGCGAAGCCCTTGAGCTATTTAAAATGTGTATGTTCTTCCTGATGATTTTCTTCTGCTTGCTCTCTGAGTAGTGAGAGAGATCTCCCACTGTACTGGTAAGTCAGATTTTCATTGCACCAGTCAATTTCTGCTTCCTGTGTTTTGAAGTTTACTGTTAAATCCATGGGTATTGTGTTGTTGAACAGATACAGCCAAATCACTTCCCCCAAATATTTTAACATTTCCTACTCCCACCAGCACAGTATGAGTCCACCAAGGCAAATCTTTAGCACTGAATGTTGATGCTCTAATTTTTGCCAATCTGAGGGATAATTTAATTACTTTAACTTGCACTACCCTGAACACTTGTGAAACTGAGGCTGTTTTTCTGTTTGTTGACATTTTAGCTTTTCTCTTTGGCAAATCTTCATAGCCTTTGTTAAGTTTTCTTTGCAGTGATTTGTCTTTTTCTTATCAATTTGTAAGAGCTCTTTGTAAACTAGAGATATTTGTTACATTGCAATATTTTCCCCCAACTCATTTTTTCCTTTGCATTTTGTAGGTGTCCTTTTATCTGTAATTAAAACAATGTATTCTTTCATTAAAAATAAGCTTTCTTGGACTTCCCTGGTGGTTCAGTGGTTAAGAATCTGCCTGCAGGAGACATGGGTTTGATCCCTGGTTCAGGAAGATTCCACATGCTATGGAGCAACTAAGCTCATGCACCACAACTACTGAGCCCATGCACCTAGAGCCCATGCTTCACAAGAAGAGAAGGCACTGCAATGAGAAGCCCACATACTGCAATAGGAGTGGTCTCCACTCACCACAACTACAGAAAACACAGCAACAAAGACCCAGTGCAGCCAAAAATAAACATTTTTTTTAAAGCTTTCTTTTCTGGCTTCTGTGTTTTCCTGCCTTGCACAGACCCCTTCTCCATTCCAAGTACTCCTAAAAAGATAGTCTTAACATTTATTTCACTTTTGTTTTAAAATTTTCTACTTATACCTTTAATCTAGTTGAAATTGACTCTGATGTATGGTATGAGATTAAGATCAAGCTTCATTGTTGCTGCATCAAATAGAAACAAATCCAGACTTGGATAGGGAAGACTAGAAAGAAAGGCTATTGCAAATAGGGGGAGAATCCTCATCTCAGAAATCTGCAAGCATCTCAAAACCAAACAGAAAGAGGCTTTTCTTTTATAGATAGGGTAAGGAGGCGGCAAGCCAAGGTAAGTAGACTCTGTGGAAGAGAACCTGCACAATCAGGGAAATGACCAATGGGATCTGACAGGAGAGTGTCCACTGTGGTCAGCCAGTTCTCAGGAGATGCTAAGAAAAGGGCATGTTCCACTTTTTTTTTTTTTTTTTTTTTTGAGCTTCCTCAGTCTTGAGGGCAAGCAGAGTTCAGGAACCTGTAGAAAGAGAGAAGCTTGGCTGAAGTTTGACTAATAAGCATTTTGTTGTGGTTAATCCATGTTCATGGGGGAAAATAATGAGAATTTGGAGGGTCTCTGTCTGGCCGTGTTATCAACAAACAAGTGGTGTCTGTGAGTCCAAAGTCATACAGGGAAGGGGGGATCTTTGCCGTAAGCAAAGAGTAACACAGAAGAACACAAAAGAGTAAGGGAATTTCTTAACCTTCACTATTTACCAGGATCACGGGGCTCAGGTAAAATTCAACATTATCAGCTGGCACCATTTATGGAACACATTACCCACAAGCCTCTGAATTAAATGTCATTTCTGTCATATAAAGTCACAAATATATTTAGCTTAATCTGAACTCTATCATGTCTCTGTAATCTATATGATTTCAAAAGATTTTTGTTCTCACGGATTTACTTTATCTTAAAATTGAATACTACCCCTACTCAAAAAAAAAAACCTCCACAAAACAAAACTATTGTAATTCTGATTGGAGTTATATTATATCAATATTATACTTCAGAAAGAGTTAATGCTTTTTATTATGACTTTGAGGAGATACCTCATATCCAAGGGCAAAGGAGACGCCCCAGCAAGATGAAAGGAGGGGCGAATTTGCATTTAGAATCAAACCCCATTCCAACCAGAGATGCTCAGAGGGCTCAAACAAACCTTGTGTGCACCAGGACCCAGAGACCCCACAGAGACTGAGACAGAACTGTGTTTGAATATCTCCTGTGGAGGTACAGCTCAGCAGTTGACTGCTGCAGGGGGCAGGGGCTCTGGGCACAGCAGACTTGGATATGATATATGCCCTCTCAGAGGAGGTTGCCATTAACCCCACCACAGAGCTGCCAGAACTTACACAGGAGTGGGAAATAGACTCTTGGAGGGCACAAACAGAACCTTGTGCGCACCAAGATCTAGGAGAAAGGAGCAGTGACCTCACAAGAGACTGACCCAGACTTGCCCAGGAGTGTCCAGGAGTCTCCAGCTAAGGCATGGGTAAGCGGTGGCCTGCTGCAGGGTTGGGGGCACTGAGAGTAGCAGTGCATGGGGCCTTTTGAAGGAGGTCGCCATTATCTTCATTACCTCCACCGCAGTTTGCAATGAAAGTGAAAAAGTGAAAGTGAAGTCGCTCAGTTGTGTGCAACCTCCATAGAATGTAGCTCAACAGGCTACTCTATCCACAGGATTTTCCAGACAAGAGTACTAGAAATGGGTTGCCATTTCCCTCTCCAGAGGATCTTCCCAACCCAGGGATGAAACCTGAGTCTCCCAAATTATAGGCAGACACTTTACCATCAGAGCCACCAGGGAAGTCTTAGTGGCCACCACAGTTTGGCCCCAGGTAAATAACAGGGAACACAGTTCCACCCATCAACAGAAAATTTGATTAAAGATTTACTGAGCATGGCCCCACCAGTCAGACAAGACCCAGTTTCCCCCTCAGTCAGTCTCTCCCATCAGGAAGCATCCATAAGCCTCTTATCCTTCTCCATCAGAGGGCAGACAGACTGAAACCACAATCACAGAAAACTAGCCAATCTGATCGCATGGACACAGCTCTGTCTAATTCAATGAAACTATGAGCCATGCCATGTAGGGCCACCCAAGACAGACAGGTCATGGTGGAGAGTTCTGACAAAATGCGGTCCACTGGAGAAGGGAATGGCAAACAACTTCAGTATTCTTACCTTGAGAACCTCATGAACAATATGAAAAGGCAAAGAGATAGGACAATGAAAGGTGAACTCCCCAGGTAGGTAGGTGCCCAATATGTTATGGGAGATCAGTGGAGAAATAACTCCAGAAAGAATGAAGAGACGGAGCCAAAGAAAAAACAAAACCGAGTTGTGGATGTGACTGGTGATAGACGCAAAGTTAGACGCTATAAAGAGCAATACTGCATAGGAACCTGGACTGTTAGGTCCATGAATCAAGGCAAATTGGAAGTGGTCAACAGGAGATATAGCAAGAGTGAATGTTGACATTTTAGGAATCAGTGAAATAAAATGGATTGGAATGGGTGAATTTAACTCAGATGACCATTATATCTACTACTGTGGGCAGGAATCCCTTAGAAGAAACGGAGTAGCCATCATAGTCAACAAAAGAGTCCGAAATGCAGTACTTGGTTGCAATCTCAAAAATGACAGAATGATCTCTGTTCGTTTTGAAGGCAAACCATTCACTATCACAGTAATTCAAGTCTATGCCCTGACCAGTAATGCTGAAGAAGCAGAAGTTGAATGGTTCTATGAAGACCTACAAGACCTTCTAGAACTAACACCCAAAAAAAGATGTCCTTTCATTATAAGGGACTGGAATGCAAAAGTAGGAAGTCAAGAAACACCCAGAGATAATAGGCAAATTTGGCCTTGGAGTACTGAATGAAGCAGGGCAAAGGCTAACAGAGTTTTGCCAAGAGAATGCACTGGTCATAGCAAACACCTTCTTCCAACAACACAAGAGAATACTGTACACATGGACATCACCAGATGGTCAACACTGAAATCAGACTGATTATATTCTTTGCAGCCAAAGATGAAGAAACTCTATATAGTCAACAACAACAACAACAACAGCAACAACAAAGACTGGGAGCTGACTGTGGCTCAGATCATGAACTCCTTAATGCCAAATTCAGACTTAAATTGAAGAAAGTAGGGAAAACCACTAGACCATTCAGGTATGACCTAAACCAAATCCCTAACGATTATACAGTTGAAGTGACAAATAAATTCAAGGGATTAGATCTGATAGACATAGTGCCTGAAGAACTATGGACAGAAGTTCATGATGACATTGTATGGGAGGCAGGGATCAAGACCATCCCCAAGAAAAGGAAATGCAAAAAAGCAAAATGGTTGTCCATGGAGGCCTTACAAATAGCTGTGAAAAGAAGAGAAGCAGAAAGTAAAAGAGAAAAGGAAAGATATAGCCATTTGGATGCAGAGTTCCAAAGAATACCAAGGAGAGATAAGAAAGCCTTCCTCAGTGATCAGTGAGTGCAAAGAAATAGAGGAAAACAATAGAATGGGAAAGGCTAGAGATCTCTTCAAGGAAATTAGAGATACCAAGGGAACACTTCATGCAAAGATAGGCTCAGTAAAGGACAAAAATGGTATGGACCTAACAGAAGCAGAAGATATTAAGAAGAGGTGGCAAGAATACACAGAACTATACAAAAAAGATCTTCACGACCCAGATAATCATGATAGTATGATCACTCATCTAAAGCCAGACATCCTGGAATGCAAAGCCAAATGGGTCTTGGGAAGCATCACTATAAACAAAGCTAGTGGAGATGATGGAATTCCAGTTGAGCTATTTCAAATCCTAAAAGATGATGCTGTGAAAATGCTGCATTCAACATGCCAACAAATTTGGAAAACAGCAGTGGCCACGGGACTGGAAAAGGTCAGTTTTCATTCCAATCCCAAAGAAAGGCAATGCCAAAGAATGCTCAAACTACAGCACAATTGCACTCATCTCACATGCTAGTAAAGTAATGTTCAATATTCTCCAAGCCAGGCTTCAACAGTATGTGAACCATGAACTTCCAGATGTTTAAGCTGGTCTTAGAAAAGGCAGAGGAACCGGAGATCAAATTGTCAACATCCGTTGGATCATCAAAAAAGCAAAGGAGTTCCAGAAAAACATCTACTTCTGCTTTATTGACTATGCCAAAGCCTTTGGCTGTGTGAATCACCACAAACTGTGGAAAATTCTTCGAGAGATGGGAAAACCAGACAGCCTGACCTGCCTCTTGAGAAATCTGTATGCAGGGCAAGAAGCAACAGTAAGAACTGGACATGGAACAACAGACTGGTTCCAAATTGAGAAAGGAGTGTGTCGGGGCTGTATATTGTCACCCTGCCTATTTAACTTGTATACAGAGTACATCATGAGAAATGCTAGGCTGGATGAAGCACAAGCTGGAATCAAGACTTCCGGGAGATATATCAATAACCTCAGATATATAGATGACACCACCCTTATGGCAAAAGTGAAGAAGAACTAAAGAGCCTCTTGATGAAAGTTTAAGAGGAGAGTGAAAAAATTGGCTTAAAGCTCAACATTCAGAAAACTAAGATCATGGCATCAGGTCCCGTCACTCATGACAAATAGATGGGGAAACAGTTACAGACTTTATTTTGGGGGGCTCCAAAATCACTGTAAATGGTGACTGCAGCTACGAAGTTA
>SJYC01095886.1:0-49640 GCA_006408675.1 Madoqua kirkii
ATTCATATTTTTATGAGTTACTCTACAATTTATTGCTTAATAACAGAAATGAGATTGTGAAAATACAAAATTTTGTTGTAACATGCAGATGTCAAAAGAAAACTATAAACTTCTAAAGAAAAATAACTTCACAATTCCTTGTAATGTTAATGCACGGCAATGATGCTAGTAAACATTAGGGTGAATAAGGGAACAAGACGAGCAGGGTCGAATTTGAGCCCCAGAGAAGGGATAAGGAAGACACAGAATTCTATAGGATCTGAGGGAAAAATACTGTCTTTTAGTGTTTTTGCCATTTAACATAGAAATTTCAAAGTGATAATGATAATGAAAAAGAGACTTAATTCTTCCTCCAGGATATGTGAAGGTAGAAATGCTTAGTGTTATTGCATTATAATATTTTAACAAAATATGTTTTATGTCATTCTTGCCTATAAATTCTTTGTTGGTTCTAATGGTAAATTACTTACCAACTGTAGACTCAGCTAACTGAGCTAACATGATTTCTTAGTTTCATGTTTTCATCTTTAGATATAGATTTTAAAAGTTCAACTTTTAACACTGGACAACTTCTGTAGAAGAATTATGCCTTTTAAATCAAATCCTCTAGATTTACCTTTGACTTTCTTTAGTAATATACTCTTCTCTGTAATCCTGATTTAGATAAATTTCTTAAATCATAATTGCTATTTTGGCTGTATCTTGCAAATCATAAAACCTTTCTTCCTTAAAGCTTCTTTCTGGAATTTGGTCACTGTGATTAGGTGATTCTGGCTTCCTTCTTCTTGCTCACATTGATTGCCTCAGTTCTTGGGATAACCTTCATTCTAAGTAAGGCTACTGACTTTGATTCTCCTACTTTTTGAGGGTAAGATGGACACAGACTGGATTCGTGATCAATCGGGGTTTCTGTCTTTGAAGAATTAGTGTTTTCAATTGAAACTACTTTGTTGACATCGAGTTGAAGCATCTTATATAGCTGCTCTTCATTTCTTTTGAAAAGTATAGGCTTATTTCTGGTGGTTTTACTGTTTCTTTTCGTGTACTCCCTTGTGTCTGTAACATATCATGAAAAGTTGTTTCTTTTAGCACTGTTTTGCCTCTAGGCTAGAACTTAAATGAACTATAAATTTGGGGGATGTTTGAGTATTAACAGATTATGACATTGTATTTCAAAGTTAATTATGCTTACATTTTCCATGACAGAACTCTTCACAGAAACCTAACTGTGTACTTCTTTTTGTTTGCTAGGTTTAATCAGCTTATTTGGGAGTATTGTTCTAACTTTTGGCCACTGCATCACTGAAGGCCATTTGTAACCATCAGCCAACACTTTACAGCATCTTGTGTTTTGTTTTTGTTTTTTCCACAGATTTCAGACTTCAAGAATCGTTCTTTAATCTCCCACAACTTCTTTTTCCGGAAAATGTAATACAGAATAAAGATAATACCCTCGGTATGGTATATGTCAGGAATAGCATTCAGAATGCTGTGAAAATGGTCTACTTAGATTTCTTTTGCTCACTGAAAACTTGATCAATTTTTCTATGAGAGCAGCTTTAATGTTACCATTAACAGACTATTTTAAATGTATTCTCTTCCTGTATTTCCTAATCTTAAATGGTAGTGGTCCTAAAACTGAAGTATTCATTAATTACTTAGTGTGCTAAAATATATCATACTCCTATGCTTCTCCAAAGAAGGAACTGTTTAGAGAGATGAAAGGCATTAGCCCATCTTCTTTCTTTTCTGTTACCCTCCAGCCTTCAGAGAGCTTCAGTGTTCTTTTCATGTAATATATTTAAATATAAAAGGATTTCATAGTATAAAGAGTTCAAGCATTCCTAGTTATTTCTGATATTAATAACTATCCCTAGGGCTGTTAGTATGCCACAGATGATACCTGGTTTCAACACAAATATGTAATGGTCTTTAGAAGTATAGGCTTGCTTTGAAAAAAATTATTGGCTACAAGAGATATTTCAATCTCCTGATTTTCAGCAGATTCAAAATGTATTAGTAAAAATTAATCTTAGCAGTTTAAAATTATTTTTATCTTAACTTCTCATTCCTTTTTTTCTATATCTCCTTTCTCTTTCCTTTTTTAAAAATAATGGATTTTGTCTTTAACCAAAAAAGTAAGTTACAGGTTTCTCCTTGTATTTTCAAACTGTATCTAATTTTGCAACTTCCATGTTTATAATAGCTAATTTTCATGCATGTTTTTCTTCTTTCAAAAAAAAAAAGTCTTAACTAGATATAGCTTCCAACACAGGGTGTCAGTATAACAAGCTGATTTGGGTTTTTGGCTCCATGACAGTAGTTTGTGATGATCTAATTCAGTGAACTCCTCTTAAGAAATGCTTTTTATAAGTTCTGTCTCCAGTCCCTGCTCATGTAATAGTCACTTTGAATATTTAGAGAAAGGAAATTAATCCATTAATTTATTTGTCCTACATTCAAGTAGTCCTTTTATCCACTGCCTTAAAGCCATCCCAGCTACCTAAGCAGTTAGACCACTCATCATAACTGCAACCACATTGATTCAGATGGTAATATGTATATGGCTTCTGTTCTCTCTTCTCCTGTTTTTATTCATTCAACAATTTTATCATGAGACAAGTAGATAGTCACTAGAAGAGACACCAAGATGAACGAATTTCAGTCTGCCCATAAAGATGTTAAATGCTTATGTGGAAACTTAAGTATATTTTAGAGGGCATATATTCTTGTAGGGAAGGTGGATAACTACAGAAATAATACATGGTAGAATGTGATGAACCTCATGACAGAGATTCTAAGGAGAGAGAAAATGTTTCAACCTGGAGAAATGAAAAAGGTTTTGTGGAAGTAGGACTTAAATAAGCAGAGATGAAGAAACATTGCAGAGAAAAGAAACAGCACAGCACAAGTGAAAACACAGAGATGGGAAGCACAGGTTATGCAGAGATCTAGAAGTTAGTTCTGAGAAGAACCAAGGATGAGTAGAAAGGAGTAGTTCTGAATATGCTGAGGAACGTTTCTCCAACCAGGTGGTAGAGGATCCAACAGATCTGGCCATCCCCAGAAGTTCCTTTGTATTCTTATGAGCCTGTGCTTCCCCAAATAGCCCATCTGTTGTCAAATGTTAGGTGTCTGAATGTCTTTCAGAGTAGATTAGTGTTGGGAAATTTGAGGATCAGAAAATGGCAGTTAATTATAAAGCTCATTATGGAGTTTTTGCTTTTTTTTAATAAAGGATATTTAGACAATGTTTTAAACATATTTGGAGCTATGATAAGTCACAAAATGTAAATATTCCTTGGCTATCAAACATCTAACTACATAAAATATATGGTTTCTCTGAGGCAGAGGAAAAATAAGATATAATTTATCAAGAACTCTGAGCATATATTGCAAATGACTCTTTCATCAGTCATTTGGAAACCCAGTTTCCTTTACTAGTACTTTAAGTGGTTTTCTTGGTATCTACCTAAAGCCTAAAATCATGCAATTATAATCATAATTGCTATTTATAAATAAGATCATTTTTTAAGATTCATTAAGTTTTGAAAATTTCTCTCCAGGATGTTAAGACACTCCCTTTAAATAGAAGAAACCTGTCCAATTGGTACACATTATAATACTAAAATGGTTACTTTCTATTTATGTGTTTTACTTTTTAACACCATATCCAGGTTGACAAGCCCTGTGCACAAAAGAACACTCTACTGAAAGCAGAGTGCTGAGGAGACTCTGCCTTCACCCTGGGTAGATGGCAGACATTTACTTGGAGAATAAGGAAGGAAATGTGCCCATATGCATGACTCCCCCAAAAAGAAAATAAAAGGTGAAAGTGAAGTCGTTCCATCGTGTCCGACTCTTTGTGACCCCATGGACTGTAGCCTACCAGGTTCCTCTCTCCATGGGATTTTCCAGTCAAGAATACTGGAATGGGTTGCCATTTCCTTCAACCCATGTTTTAAAACAGTGAAAGCAATTATTGATGATTGTTAAAAGCCAACAATTTTTTTTTTCATTTTTACCTCTTCTCAACTTTCAGAAATCTTAAATTCTCTTTTTGTAGACACAGGAATATTAAATATTCACTCCAGAGAAAAGGATTAAGTGATTTTATGTTCTCCTTTTTCTTGACCTAACTCAGTGAAAGAAACTAAGAAAATACTAACCTGTCTAAGGCCACCCCTTCTTGATATATTAATAATGAGAAGGCAGGTCCAAGGCAACTCTGTGTAGATTTGGGCCAACCTTGGCCAAGAGCACATCTCACAGCACATGTAGAATAGTACTACCATGTATGACCTCACACTGTTGGGAATTATGTGATCTACATAAAGAAAAGAGATGAGACATTGGCCCACCTACATACATCCATCCACCCACTTGTAAAACCAACACAAATATGGTGTCAGCTGCAAACCAGTAGACTAAACAGGAAAAGAAACCATCAGTGGAATGTCACAGCCAATTCCATGACTCCTTCCAGTGATGACACTTTGAGCCCCTTAAGGTAGAACTAGACCAAACCTAGAGAGTTTGCTGTAAGCCAGATGTGTATAAGAGACAGGTCTAGGGCCACCCCTTCTTGATATATTAATAATGAGAAGGCAGGTCCAAGGCAACTCCATGTAGATTTGGGCCAACCTTGGCCAAGAGCACATCTCACAGCACATGTAGAATAGTACTACCATGTATGACCTCACACTGTTGGGAATTATGTGATCTACATAAAGAAAAGAGATGAGACATTGGCCCACCTACATCCATCCATCCACCCACTTGTAAAACCAACACAAATATGGTGTCAGCTGCAAACCAGACTGCCTCGGATAAACCTTTTAAGGAAGATGAGACTGTAAATAGGTTCATCAAGTACAAGCTGGTTACCAAATTTCCATTTTGATGGTGACAACCTACAGATAAATAGGGAGGAGATAGGGTAAGCCAATCTAGTTAATGACACTTATTAAAAATCCTCTAGTTGATAAGGACAGGGACACATAATGGGGCAATAAATTCATCATTTGAGTTTGTATATGAAAGGCAGTGTTGCACAGTGATAGCACATTAAGAATACATTTCAGGGACATAAAATCAAAGTGGAGCCGAGTAACACTGGTTGTAACAGGAAAAATCTCCCTTTAACTTTAGAATAACAGTTGTTTAAGACTGTTGGACTAGGAAGGCATTCTATAGTGGCCTTTAAAAGGAATTCTTAGAAGTAACATGGTGTGGGCTTCGCCAGTTTTAATGTGTGTTTCCCATCTCTTCGTTTTCCTCTTATTTCTCCTTTTCATAACTGACTTCACCTTGACTCCTCTTCATTGTGTTTGAGAATTCATTTCTTCTTTTCATCTTCTTGTCTGTTGTGCCAGAATGTACCTATGAATTTTAACGTAGATGTCCCATGGAATACGAAAGATAAAAGATTGACACTCCTATCCTGCAGTTCAACATGTTAATTTCAACTATTTCTGACTTCTTATGGACTAAATCTCAATGAGAAAAATAGCAGTTTTGTAAAAGGTCTATGTCAGTATATTTCATAGTGCTTTATAACCTGATTGGGTATTTATACTGTTTGGTGTAAATAAATCTTATCTAAAAATTTTTAGATAAGATCCATGGACATTCTTTGTCAGAAAAGCACAATTGAGAAAAATAACTATAAATGCATTTTTAAATCACCAAATGGTATTGTTTAAAATAACATTAGCTAAACGTTTATATGAAATCATGTTCTAAAATGATGTGATTTCCTTTATGCAATTTCCAAACTTCCCAGGTAAAGCAAAACCCAACTTTTTCTCCAGCCTCCCTAATTTTTGCCAGTTTTTACTTTTTATACCTGCTAGCATGCTGAACAAAAGAGCAGATTTTGAGTCTGAATGGTAGTGATTTTTATTTTTAAGACAGACCCTTCAAAATACTATATGGCACATTGACAGCTTTTGAGGAATTCCTGAAGATGAAATTATCATTTGTCTAAGTGTTTTATCTCTTAAGGATTTGTTAGATGAACCAATTACAGTCTTATAGCCTTGGATTTGGTAAGGTGATTTTTTCACGTGTTACAAGGACTTTCTGTGTGTTTTAGAAAAAACTTAATTGAACTTACTGAACTATTTGAGGACAGCACTGTTGTAAATGAAGTCCTTCATCTCAAGGGTTACCACTGTTCCTCCCAATTCCACTTTCCCAGCCAGTGGATTCTTGAGCATGGGTATGTCCTAGGTGCATGTTTGGCCCAGCTGACAGGATAGAGCCTAGAGTAAGTTGTGGCCCTTTGAGGAATTCAGCATAGTGGGGAGGAAAACATTGTAGGACTGTAGTAGATGTTATCTTCCAGCACGTTCCCCTGAGCCAGTTGATTTAAAAAGCCTCCCCTGTGTGCACCCTTTGAGTGCACTGTTGCACTCCTGCTGACATTATTGCATGTAAGGCTGACCCGTCATTCTGCAAGGAGACTATTTGCTGTATCTTTCAGGCTAGGCACAAATTATAAATAGGAAAGCTAGGATCTGAGGCCAGTTTCTCTATTCCAAATATACTGTATGGTACCAAGTGAGATTTTTGTTTTCTTACTTTATTATTCCATACTGACCTGAGCATATAAAGGAGAGGGTTCACCAGGCAGAATCCTGAGCTACTGAGGCTCTTGAGTGTTTTCTTCCCATAAGATGAGAGTGGAAAATCACTTTTTAAAAAATAGTCATAATAATTAGAGTCACTTCTATTTGGTAAATTTTTATTCTCCAAATCTAGTAAGTCTGTGTAGAAACAATCTTACTGTGATACTCACTGATTTGTTTGACTTCTTTTTAGTGGAACTGGATCACAGAATTGACTTTGAACTCAGAGAAGGCCTTGTGGAGAGCCGCTATTGGTCAGCTGTCACGTCGCATACTGCCTATTGGTCATCCTTGGATGTTGCCCTCTTCCTGTTAACCTTCATGTACAAACACGAGCACGATAATAATGTGAAACCCAGTTTAGATCCAGTCTGAACCCTTGAAGGACATTAATGGCCCAAAACTGATTTTTTCTTGTTAAATATGTGTCAAGATATGAAAGTTTCAGGTTTAAGTATGTTTCAGTTTTGTTTAGGGCAAGAAATATTTGAATTTGAAAGCACTTTATTTTATTTAAAAAAGCAAAACAAATGTTCAGTTCGAAAGAAGTTATTTATAATTCTCATCATTTTAATTATGAGTCTGACAGAATCCCCTGCAAAGAATCAAGGAAGACCTGGAATTGAGGAAGATTTGAGTAACCTGCAAGTTTATAAATCACAATTTAATTTCTCCCAAATATAAAGGCATGTTAATGGGTTGAAGCTAATGTAGTAACCAAAGTATGTTATAAATCTAAAATGATCAAGGTCCAGGGTATTCTATGTAAAGATCACAAGGTGGTATCATTGTTTTAGATTTGTATGAAAACTTCCATTTCCACAATTTCTTTGAAACATGAGTATAACAAGTTTAAAACGTTTTGAATTTTAACTTGTTTAGAAAACCTAATGCTGAGAGAAACATTTGAACTACTGTATTTATAGTTTATTACCTCTGACTAATTGCTTTATGTCAATGTATGAAACATTACATTTTTTTTAAATTTCTTTGAACAATTTAAGAACCACATTTATTTTCTATAGTGTTAAGACCCTTTTTTCTCAGAACTCCATCTTTGTACTCTTCAGATGAATATATAGACACTGTGGCATAATTTCAGTATTTTTTCCATTAAAAACTTGTAGTTTCACACAAATAACACTAGTTCAATTATTTTGAAAAAGAAAGTGAACTTTTTATTATGTCACACGCACCTCAGAGAAAACTGAAGTTTTCTACTTGACACAGAATACTCCAGAATAGATACATTTAGTAAACTTTATTGGAAAATTAGTCAACTTCTTTGGAGTAGGGAGTATAACTATTTTAATTAAGTATATAAGCATCTGTGTGCCAAACAATTAACATATAAAAAGGGGATGAGTGCCCTAACAAATTTTTTTAGGTGTTTTGGGGAATTGTAGTTGCAGCATAGACAATAGTTCAGGATTCTGAGGCACTGAAAGAGTTTCCTAGGCTGTCATTTTTTCCACAGTGCTTTTCATCTGAGGAGCTCAAAGTGCTCTGCGATTCAGTAATCTATGTAGAAGCTCCTTGAGGTAAGTGAATGAGTGTTATTCTCATGCTGCATGTTAACACACTAAGGCACCAAACTATAAAGTGCCTTGAATTAGATGACAAAGCAAACCAGGAGAGCTCAGACTGAAGACAGGCCATATTCTTTTATGTGCTGTTCACTGACTAATAATTCACACATGACCTCTTATTTTGCAAATAATAACAGAAGTTGCAATTCATAATTTGGAGAAATGAACCAGTCCTTCACCCTACTGGTCGTATATCTTCTTGGGTTCTCACAGACAAAGGAGGAGTTACTTAAAAGGAATCAGTAGCCATTTCTGCCACAGCCAACCCTCACTTCTGAGAGGCTTCCACTGGGTTCTCCTTAAGGTGCTGTCTTGCTTATCTTAGCTTCACAGAAATCATTGTCAAACTAGGAGCAAAGTTGGTCAGTTATACATCTCCCCTTCTTTCTTTAGAGGATATAGAATCTTTGGCTTACTTGTAGGCTTTACTTGGTTGGCCTTTCATTGAATTTGCACAGCATAAAGCACTTCTTAGTGCTTCTCCATGGCCAAATATGTGACTCACTAAGAAACTCTTGCTATAAAAGGCTTTTGATGCCATCTTAGCAAAGCTGAAGCAATGTCTTTCAAATTTAGAGATTCCTGTGAACTCAGGTCATTCTCATACCCTGTTTATTTCATAGTTCTATTTAGTTTTCAGGAGAATTAAACTTCCATCTCATATACTGTTTCATTAACAGTACAGAGCCTTTGGGTCTTAAGACTTTCAAATGCCTCAGAGCTTTAAGGGATTCATTCTTAACCACTAGAATGTTAAGAGCCCCTTTCACCTGAGGGGAGTGAAAACCTATCAAACCTTTTAATTTGATATTCAGTAAAAGGAAAAGTATACTCCCATAGCTATAGGAATATATCAGCTTCCATTTTTTCATGTTAAGGAAAAAATCCAATTTAGCCACATGGAAGTTATTTGAATTCTTGAAAAGAGCAATATTCAAAACCACCTTTTCAAAATGAGATATTCTGGATTATTGGACAGGTGTTTTGTTTTCAATTCATTATTTCATTGGTAATTTTTATTTCACAGTACTCTTCTTGTTTCCATGTCTCTGCATGTTATCATGGAATGTACTTGTATATACTCAAGTAATATACAGAGTATGTGTAATTCTAGCTTGATTTAGAAGCTAAGTCAGTTACTGAGTAACATTTTGCAACTTTATTCCTGCAAGTACTAAATTGGCCAAAAAGTTCTGTTTTTGATACATTAAAATTTTATTCTCTGCTTTGTGTACCTGCTATGATGATTCTTCTGAGTACTGGTCAGAACATTCAAACAATGTTAATCCAGTTAGGCCCCCAAGAATTATTTATACTTAGAATAAGGAGGATGTTTTGTTAGTTCATAACTTTATTTTTTACAGTAATTATACTTGTGTTATAATCCAGTGTTGTAGTATATTAACACTTATTACAAAATATTCTCAGTTTCCTGGTAACTAATTTATACTCCAGAAGTAAGCCTTAGGAATCTTTTATTTTACTTCTGTTAGGTAGCATCTGTCAGCCTTTGGGAATTCTCACACTGAACATGTTCTTTAGAAGGTCTCAAGATGATGACATGTAAACATCTCATTTTCTCTGTTTCCTCATTGGGGCTGAAGTATTCTGATCTTATTCTGGCTTTGCCTTCCCCTAAAGACTAAACAGGAAAAGAAACCATCAGTGGAATGTCACAGCCAATTCCATGACTCCTTCCAGTGATGACACTTTGAGCCCCTTAAGGTAGAACTAGACCAAACCTAGAGAGTTTGCTGTAAGCCCTACAGTAGAGGAAAAATAATTGAGTTGCTTTCTAATTAACTAGGTGGTTAATATTTCTGTCTTCTCAGCCACAATGAGTAGGGCATTTAGACAATTGAGAAAACTAATTTGAGTGCATGACGTAGAACTATTTGAATAATCTTTTGTTAGCTTGGAAATGAGGCTAAGGAAGATATGTGATATTAAAGAAGTATCAAGGCAGAGCTAAAAGGAGGATATAGCAGTCCTTCACTGGAGAAAGAACTAGAACTTGACCAGACAAGTCTGAGTGTTGGATAGTTGACTTCTGTGGTTATTCTCAGGTTTCTTTTATCCGGATTCTGCTTGTCATCCTGCTTGAATACTTCTGCCTCAGGCCTCTGCCAGCAATCAGCTGGTCTTCTGAATTTGAAACACATGCAGGGACTTCCCTGGCGGTCCAGTGTTTTAAGGCTCCATGCTTCCAATGCAGGGGTGTGGGTTTAAGATTGCCACCAGAAAAAAAAATGTATTAAGTTCAGTTCAGTCGCTCAGTCATGTCCGACTCTTTGCAACCCCATGAACTGCAACACGCCAGGCCTCCCTGTCCATCACCAACTCCCAGAGTTCACTCAGACTCACGTCCATCAAGTCAGTGATGCCATTCAGCCATCTCATCCTCTGTTGTCCCCTTCTCCTCCTGCCTCCAATCCCTCCCAGCATCAGTCTTTTCCAATGAGTCAACTCTGCATGAGGTGGCCAAAATACTGGAGTTTCAGCTTCAGCATCATTCCCTCCAAAGAAATCCCAGGGCTGATCTCCTTCAGAATGGACAGGTTGGATCCCCTTGCAGTCCAGGGACTCCCAAGAGCCTTCTCCAACACCACAGTTCAAAAGCATCAATTCTTGAGCACTCAGCTTTCTTCACAGTCCAACTTTCATATCCATACATGACCACTGGAAAAACCATAGCCTTGACTAGACGGACCTCTGTTGGCTAGGTATGGGCAATACGTACTGTTTCCTGACATTTTATAATATCTTACCTACATAGAAAAACTTTTGCTGTATCTACAGCAGATTTGACAGGAAACACCCCCCACTGAGCTCTTAACTCTGTTAATTCTGCTGCTACTGCTAAATCTGCTAAGTCGCTTCAGTCGTGTCCAACTTTGTGTGACCCCATAGACGGCAGCCCACCAGGCTCCCTCATCCCTGGGATTCTCCAGGCAAGAACGCTGGAGTGGGTTGCCATTTCCTTCTGTTAATTCTAGGATGGGTCTAAGAACATTGCAACCCACGCTGTCTCTATTTGCATTAGTCAAGGGGAAAGGAAGTTGCCAAGTAAATATCTGTAGTATTGAGCTTGGAACAGTGTACAGAATGGCAGGATATAAAATTTCATCTCGAAGCTCTCATTTAGTAAATGTTAGTATTGGCGTGATAACAGCCTCGATGATATGCATCCTGTTTCAGTCATTGGGTATTTACAGTAATTTTCAAAGGATCTTAAAATTTCAGTGTTTATACAGATTTTAGAGAGGTCATCTCATCCAATCATGTTTTAGTTTGATGTGAGCATTTAAATAGCATAAAGGTCTTGAAGAATAAAGGTGAGGGATAGCATGTTAGGTTCAGCCCAAAGATGTTGAAAGACTAAATACTTGGCAGTAGTGAAGGGAGGTTATGGTCTCTCTACAGAAAAATGTCATTGACCATAGTGGAATTCTGAAGCCAGAAGGGGTGTAGAGACCATCATTTTCTAAAATATGTTATGCAGACTTTAATAGATGTTGGTTCAGAAAATAAGTTTGGGAAATGCCAGATTTAGAAAACTTAACAGCAGGACTTCAGAAGCCTTCAGTGTATTAAATGCAATATGAATCTGGTGCTAAGGGGTGGAGAAGGGAAGTTTTTCCAAACCTACTCAACCATAGTTAATGGCAACCCATTCCATTATTCTTGCCTGGAGAATTCCATGGACAGAGGAGCCTGGCGGGCTACAGTCCACAGGGTCACACAGAGTCACACATGACTGAAGTGACTTAATATTCAACACAGCATTTATATGAATATACTTAGGAAAATGCTGTCACACTTAATTCCTACAGAGATGTATCCTTTTGTTTGACAAGTGACACTCTAGGATCAGATGGCCAGCCAGTGATAAGAGTCAATACCTGTTTCCTTCCCATAATACATCAGGAGCCCCTAAAGGGCAGAATCCTCCCACCCCCCTGGGCTGGGTTGGGGGGATGCCTCTTCCTCATCCCCTCCCCCAGCTCCAGCTGTAACCTGATGCTGATGCTTTAGGAGCTGCAGGCTCTCCTTGGAGGACTATAGGCTTGAGTTCCCCAGTTGGTCTCCTTTGTTCGCAGGCTCTTGTGAAAGAGTGCCTTACCTGGGCTGGATATACTTCCTTTCATGTGTCAGATTCAAAATACCCAGGAAAAAAAAAAGCAAAAGAATGAAAAAAGGAAAAAAGCAAAATCCCCAAGAAACATAGTTTTTCATTCTGGTGATAAATGCAAACTCGGTAGGGAAACAAGTTGCACACTGTTAAATAATATTTAATATTGCTTTTGTTTCTTTTTCAAACTGTGCATATATTGACCTTTTATCAAGTCGATACATCAAGTAGAGCCCTTCTAAAACTGTCCCATCATAGGTTAACTAATAGAAATCTTCAAAATCAAGTATTATATTTTTGGGAGACTAGGAGATGAGTTTCTGGTATGTGTGTCTTTTCCCCCAAAATAGTCTTCTTGGCAGGTAATTAGCATGTACTTTTCCTTGGCCTTTGTGTTGGATTACAAGGAAGTGCACTTAGTATTGTCCATCGCCTTATGGTTTTTCATTTATGTGTCACAGGGGGCAACTTGCTTCCTTCCCATCCTACCTTTGTCAGGCTATGTTGGAAAGCTATTCTTTAGGGAGATTACATCTGGTCTTCTGTTGGAGTAAGATAAAAAATAAGTATGTTATACCTGACCTTTAATCCTTTCTCCTAGAAGACATCAAATAGCTATATGCATCACTCATATCTTCCCTTGACCACACCCCACACACTACTGTCTCTGCTCGATCTCTAAAAATATTTGATTCCCTGTGAGCTTTGTGATAAACAAAAATATAACCATTTTGAGGGTCTAAGGCTATCATAATCCAAACTCTGCCAACAAGAATCTGGGTTTTTTGGGTGTTCTTTTTTACTTCTGCCACTAGGCATTCCCTGGTGGCTCAGCTGGTAAAGAATCTGCCTGCAATGTGGGAGACCTGGGTTTGATCTCTGGATTGGGAAGATCTCTTAGAGAAGGGAATGGCTACCCACTCCCGGTATCCTGGCCTGGAGAATTCAATGGAGTGTATGGTCCATGGGGTTACAAAGAGTCACACACGACTGAGTGACTTTCACATTTCTCAGCGGGAGGTAACACTATGACCCTTGGAACTCTTAGGTTGTTGCCTTTCAGCTTTTGTGACTCTTCTTGGGTCACCCTTCCTCAGTGCTGTCAGTGACTGCAGTAACAACTCACAGAAGGTGGGCTTTTTCATTGTCTTTTCTTCATTGCCTCTCATTTTCAGTAGTCAAGGCAGGTTAGTTTTCTCAGTGTTCAGTTTTACTGAAGCATTTTTCTTGTTTGATCTGAGCAGTGGCCAGTTCGGATGGCAAAAAGTACATAACTTTCATTTTAGAATTTTTCCAGTCTTGGTTTTTCTCATTTGGAACTTGTGCATTCACCTTTGATAATTTCAAGGAAGTGAGAGGTAAGTAATAGAACTCTCTCCTGGATTACACTTTCTCTCTAGATGAATTGATGTATTCATTATCTCATTCACCAAGCACAAGTCATTGAGCCCTCTATTAGACAACCTCAAAGAGTAGGCTGTTCTAAGCATTCTTGGGAACATGGTCTTCCTCATCTTTGTTTATGGAAATCCAGAAAGTTCATAAAGAGTGCAAATATTAAAATCTACCTACTCGTGAAATGATTTATGACAAATAATGTCAGGGAATATATAGTAAAAAAAAAAAAATCTGTTGCTGAACAATGGCCCCCACCCCACCTCTTACTAGGAGGATTAATAGCCGCTGTGGCACACTGGCTGCCTCAAACATGAGAGGGGAAAGTTGGTTTGTTTTGATCCTGTAAAATCTGTTCATAGCTTCTCAATCCAGGGTCAAAAGATGACCATAGTTCTCAGGCTTTGGGGCTAGCCTGAATATGTGGTAACTGATAGAAGATTAATGCCAAGAAGCCATGCAGATTGGGATCAACCACTACAACATTTCCAGTTAACTTCCCATTTGCTCACACTTTAGTTCATGCCAGACTGATTGAAAAATAGAGTTTGAGAATAAGAGTATAAGAATCCAGGAATTTCCGTGCTAGATAGAATTCCCTTGAGTGGTATTAACTTTAGATTGGGAAATAAAAGGGCCAAGATGAATGGACTACGTATATTAATAGAATTGAGGTGGAACTGTTCAAGCTGAAGAAAAAGCAAATGTGGGGAAAGAAAGCTACTTGATGCCGCGTCAAAATAGTCTTGACAGCTTAGACACTTCATTTTCTGAGAAAGGTGGATGATGCATGGCATGGATCTGATCACAACATTTCTTGAACTGAGGACGTTTGCTGGCTCCATTTATCTTTGGAGGCTCCCTGTGACCTAGCCCAAGCTGCATCTCCTTCCTGAGTTCTATCTGTAGCAGCATTTCTGTCACAGCAGACTATATAGCATTCACCTAAGAATGCATGTGTTTTAGTTATTATAGTGGTTGCTTGGTGTTTTGATCTACCCAACATCCTATTTCTCCTCCTTTGGGGTGGGCACTTGCGATCTATCTCTACAAGGATTAAATCACGTGCTGCTACAGCTGCTGGTTTTCAGCACCCCCTGAAAGAGTTCAGGGTGGAGAGCAGAAATGAAGCATTCTGTGCTCCAGGAAAAACTGGCAGGACAGATCTTTAGAAAGATATAGTCAGGAGCTAATTTCATGAGCCCAATTCTCGTATCTTCTTAGATCTAGAAAACACTAAAATCCTTCTGGAAAAATACGTTTGAGTGTATGTATTCTCCCTTCACCAAAATCACATGTATACTGGCCTTCTCCCCTCCCTCTTTGAAGCAGTTTCTTAGAGCGTCTCCTGGGCTGCAGTCCTCATTTTACCCCAAATGAAATGACTTGCAACTCTCACGTTATACATTTTTTTAAATCGACGAGGTCCTCTCTTCCCCATCTCTATGAATTACTGCCCTAGGCCAGCCCACTCTGTGTGGTTCTAAGTGGCTAATCCTAGTAAAGTGTTGCAACCTTTCCCACTCTTGGTTAAAATTTTCTGTTTCACCTGAATCCCTATTATTAAAACAGCTTGATCAAAGCACTGACCGTAACCATGCCAGGTGATCAGTGTATGTCTCAGGTAAGACCATACTTCCCATCTCATAAGCCATGCTGATTATCCCAGAGTTAGGCCCATACCCCAAATGACTGAAAAGAGGCTTTCTATCATACCGAATTGCTGGCCTGCATTGCAGGCCTTCTGCGGCAATTCAGTAGTCTGGTGAGCATGGCGTGATGTGAACATGGAGCCACCCGTAGTCAGACTCCACATCTTCCTCCTACATCATGGGTTATGTCCATATGCTATGGGAGAGAAGCAAGTGGAGAGCTGAAGCAAATGCTACCCCTGGTTTTCCTGATTTCACTTGAATTTACTTAAGCTATTTTCCTTGGGTCCAGAAGAGTTCAAATTAATAATTAACCAAAAATAAGCTCCTCCTCCCTAATAGAAATTCTGTCTTTTGAAGACCTCCCTCAATCCTCTGAAATTAATAACTACTCGTGAGTCCCTGTCACAGCCCATTTGGGCTACATAGCAAAAAATACCATAAACTGGGTGGCTTGTAAACAATAAACACTCCTGTCTGCTCTGGAGACTGGGCAATCCAAGATCATGGCACCACAGACTCAGTATCTGGTGAGAGATCACTTCCTCATTGACTGCCATCTTACTGCAATCTTGCATGACAGAGGGACAAAGGATCCCTCTGGGCTCACTAATCCCATTCATAAAGTCTCTACCCACATGGCCTAATCACCTCTCAAAGACCCACCTCTAAGCACTAACACTGGGGATTAGGTCTCAACACATAACTAGGGGGACATTCAGTCCTTAGCCTCCCCTATTAACAATATGTTTGTTGCACTGGTTTCACTTTGCCTTGATTTGGGGTTTGATCACCTGTCTCTTTTTCACTCGTTGACAGGCTTCTAAAAGGTAGGGAGGGACTTCCCTGGTGTCCAGTTGTTAAGACTTTGCCTTATAATGTTGTGGGTGTAGATATGATCCTTGATCAGGGAGCTAAGACCCCACAAACCTCACAGCCAAAAAACCAATATATAAAGCAGAAGCATTATTGTAACAAATTCAATAAAGACTTTTAAAATGGTCCACATTTTAGGGAGCATCAGTGGACACCCCATAGGGCACTACATTGTAGGGTCTTAAATATATTGAATTATATCTAGACTGATAGTGTGTAAGTACTAGGAATAACCATGAATTTTAAAAAATGAAAATCCATGCTTTAATGGAGTATATTTTCTAGTAGGAAAATTATTTGACCAAAATTCATGGGAATTGCTAAACTGGCAGAAGCCTTGAGAAGAGGCAAACCCTACCTGGAAACAAGAGGCTTGGGAAGAAGGGATCTTGCTTTTTCCACAACCAAAGAAAGCAAAATTAGTAGCTTCTGGAATGAGCAAAAAAGGAGTAGGAAGTACATGTCAGGGTGAACTTGAAAATAGACCTTGGATTCTATTTTCTATTGTATTAAAAGACTGACCATTGTATTTCTAACTACGTGTTCACAGTTTCTCCCCAACTTGTGCTCCATAGTAAATCAGTGGTGATTCCTACAGGGACCAAAGAGATTTCTTTATTGCTGTATGCTCTTCCTAAACGCAACAGTACATATCCACTTCTGTCTACCTTTGCACTCACTGTCCTCTCACCGTAGAGTGTGTTCTACTTCTTTCCCATGTACTGAAACCTTATTTTGAAGTTGGTAATCACTGCATTCATCATTAGAAAAAAAAAATTCCGAGTGCTTTCCCAGTTCCTTCCAGTTCAGTTCAGTTCAGTCGCTCAGTCGTGTCCGACTCTTTGTGACCCCATAAATCGCAGCACACCAGGCCTCCCTGTCCATCACCATCTCCCGGAGTTCACTCAGACTCATATCCATCGAGTCCGTGATGCCATCCAACCATCTCATCCTCAGTCGTCCCCTTCTCCTCCCACGCCCAATCCCTCCCAGCATCAGAGTCTTTTCCAATAAGTCACCTCTTCGCATGAGGTGGCCAAAGTACTAGAGTTTCACTTTCAGCATCATTCCCTCCAAAGAAATCCCAGGGTTGATCTCCTTCAGAATGGACTGTTGGATCTCCTTGCAGTCCAAAGGACTCTCAAGAGACTTCTCCAACACCACAGTTCGAAAGCATCAATTCTTTGGCACTCAGCCTTCTTCAGAGTCCAATTCTCACATCCATACATGACCACAGGAAAAAAACATAGCCTTGACTAGACAGACCTCAGTCGGCAAAGTAATGTCTCTGCTTTTGAATATGCTATCTAAGTTGGTCATAACTTTTCTTCCAAGGAGTAAGCGTCTGCTAATTTCATGGCTGCAGTCACCATCTGCAGTGATTTTGGAGCCCAAAAAAATAAAGTCTGACACTGTTTCCACTGTTTCCCCATCTATTTCCCATGAAGTGATGGGACCGGATGCCATGATCTTTGTTTTCTGAATGTTGAGCTATAAGCCAATTTTTTCACTCTCCTCTTTCACTTTCATCAAGAGGCTTTTTAGTTTTTCTTCACTTTCTGCCATAAGGGTGGTGTTATCTGCATATCTGAGGTTATTGATATTTCTCCCAGCAATCTTGATTCCAGCTTGTGCTTCTTCCAGCCCAGCATTCCTCATGATGTACTCTGCAGAGAAGTTAAATAAGCAGGGTGACAATATACAGCCTTGATGTACTCCTTTTCCTATTTGGAAACAGTCTATTTTTCCATGTCCAGTTCTAACTGTTGCTTCCTGACCTGCATATAGATTTCTCAAGAGGCAGGTCAGGTGGTCTGGTATTCGCATCTCTTTCAGAATTTTACACAGTTTATTGTGATCCACACAGTCAAAGGCTTTGGCATAGTCAATAAAGCAGAAATAGATGTTTTTCTGGAACTCTATTGCTTTTTCCATGATCCAGCAGATGTTGGCAGTTTGATCTCTGGTTTTTCCGCCTTTTCTAAAACCAGCTTGAACATCAGGGAGTTCATGGTTCACATATTGCTGAGGCCTGGCTTGGAGAATTTTGAGCATTACTTTACTAGCATGTGAGATGAGTACAATTGTGCAGTAGTTTGAGCATTCTTTGGCATTGCCTTTCTTTGGAACTGGAATTATAACTGACCTTTTCCAGTCCTGTGGCCACTGCTGAGTTTTCCAAATTTGCTGGCATATTGAGTGCAGCACTTTCACAGCATCATCTTTCAGAATGTGAAACAGCTCAACTGGAATTCCACCACCTCCATTAGCTTTGTTTGTAGTGATGCTTTCTAAGGCCCACTTGACTTCACATTCCAAGATGTCTGGCTCTAGATGAGTGACCACATCATCATGATTATCTGATTCATGAAAATCTTTTTTGTACAGTTCTTCTGTGTATTCTTGCCACCTCTTCTTAATATCTTCTGCTTCTGTTAGGTCCATACCATTTCTGTCCTTTATCGAGCCCATCTTTGCATGAAATGTTCCCTTGGTATCTCTAATTTTCTTGAAGAGATCTCTAGTCTTTCCCATTCTGTAGTTTTCCTCTGTTTTTTTGCACTGATCTCTGAAGAAGGCTTTCTTATCTCTTCTTGCTATTCTTTGGAACTCTGCATTCAGATGCTTATATTTTTCCTTTTCTCCTTTGCTTTTCGCCTCTCTTCTTTTCACAGCTATTTGTAAGGCCTTCTCAGACAGCCATTTTTCTTGTTTGCATTTCTTTTCCATGGGGATGGTCTTGATCCCTGTCTCTATACAATGTTACGAACCTCATTCCATAGTTCATCAGGCACTCTATCTATCAGATCTAGTCCCTTAAATCTATTTCTCACTTCCACTGTATGATCATAAGGGATTTGATTTAGGTCATACCTGAATGGTCTAGCAGTTTTCCCTACTTTCTTCAATTTAAGTCTGAATTTGGTAATAAAGAGTTCATGATCTGAGCCACAGTCAGCTCCTGGTCTTGTTTTTGTTGACTGTATAGAGCTTCTCCATCTTTGGCTGCATAGAATATAATCAGTCTGATTTCGGTGTTGACCATCTGGTGATGTCCATGTGTAGAGTCTTCTCTTGTGTTGTTGGAAGTGGGTGTTTACTATGACCAGTGCATTTTCTTGGCCAAACTCGATTAGTCTTTGCCCTGCTTCATTCCGCATCTCAAGGCCAAATTTGCCTGTTACTCCAGATGTTTCTTGACTTCCTACTTTAGCATTCCAGTCCCCTAAAATGAAAAGGACATCTTTTTGGGGAGTTAATTCTAAAAGGTCTTGTAGGTCTTCATAAAACCATTCAACTTCAGCTTCTTCAGTGTTACTGGTTGGGGCATAGACTTGGATAACTGTGATATTGAATGGTTTGCCTTGGAGATGAACAGAGATTCTGTCGTTTTTGAGATTGCATCCAAGTACTGCATTTCGGAATGTTTTGTTGCCCATGATGGCTACTGCATTTCTTCTGAGGGATTCCTGCCTGCAGTAGTATATATAATGGTCCTCTGAGTTAAATTCACCCATTCCAGTCCATTTTAGTTCCCTGGTTCCTAGAATGTCGATGTTCACCCTTGCCATCTCTTGTTTGACCACCTCCAATTTGCCTTGATTCATGTACCTGATGTTCCAGGTTCCTATGCAATATTGGAATATTCCTTCCAGATGCCAACTAATTTCTCTCTATACTAGACAGTAATTAATGATTTACCCTCTCTGCAACTGAAACATAAAGAAAGACAAAACAAGCAAAGGAGGAAAAGGTGGGGTTCATGGGAAATGGTAGTCAATTAATTTGCATTTGTGGAAGACATTATAATGTTCTGTTGTGTTTTATTTATAAAGAAGTGAATGTATTCCAAGTTTCATGTGAACAGCTGTCAGCTTTAGGATCATGATATTTTTGGAGGGTAAGGACCCGTTTGTACATGGACATAAACGCACAAAGTTTTGTGTCAGTTCTTATACAAAACTTTTGCTTCTGATGGTTGACTGACCGTGTGCTGTACTAAAGATGACCTGTGTGGGGAAAGGATGCCACAGCATGACATGGGGGAAGGACTGCTCCCACAATCAGTGACAGTGGGAAGTGACCCAGCCAGTGAGGCTGTCTAACTGGCTCCTTGTCATAACCCCAAGTTGAAGGACACTCAGTTTGACTCATCAAAGCTGGGTGCCAGGAGCCAGCATGAGGAGTCCCTCCCATGGCAAAGGTCATGAGGTTAAGGGGCCCGACAAGCAAAGGCGAGTCAGGCCTTAAGGGAGCCTTGCTGGATCTGCTCATGCTGCTGCCCCCAAACCAGAGTCTGCCTGCTCTACTGTGTTATGCTTTCCACCTACTTTTCTGACATTAACAGGGGGCTGTCCCCCCACCACCTTTTTCTGGAAAGTTAATTTAGAGCTTTTAGATAATAAATCTCTTGGACATAACAAGAATGTTTCAATCCAAAAACCCCTCTGATGGCTTTCTAGCCTGCCTGCAGGACTCTTATAGCTGCGCACATGACTATTTGCAGCCTCCCAATTGCAAGAGGCACAGGAAGCTTAAAACATCCTCGGAATGTAGGCTTCCGAGGAGTCTAAATCAGTAGAATGGGAATGATTAAGAATTCCATTTGTTGAGCCAATACTTGCTACCAAGTTTTCATATCTTTTATTTGTAGATATAGTTGGTATGTAGAAAAAACAGGTAGTAGCCCTGGTATTAGCAACATTAGATCTTTGAGTTAAGTACTTTTTTGTTACAACTCACTGCACCTTTGTTCTACAGGAATGTAACTTTAGTACTTTGAGGGTGATGCAAATTAAGAAAAAACACTTCAAGGGAAAATGAGTTTTGTGGTTGATAGGCATTTATCTAGGAGAAGAGCCATAAAAATGTTAACAGGCCCCCTGGCCAGAAGATGATGTAAAACCACCTAAGACCTTTTGTATATGGGAAGGTATGCAAAAGGAAAGCCTGGTCTCAATAAGGGTCAGGACTGCTGCCCCTGCATAACTCTGCATATTCCATTATTTCTTTATGTACAACTTGGGGTATATAAGCTGCTTTTGAAAATAAAGTTGTGGGTCTGGCACCAATGCTTGGCTCCCCCATGTCATTCTTTTCTCCCTTTTCTGGCTGAATTCCCATCTGGAACATGGAGGCTCACCGTGTCTACTTATTTGCCCTGGCTTCTAAGACCCACGCAAGAGGGAGCCCAAGGTGGGGCACCCTCCGTTATTCAAGAGGGCACCGGTGACCTACGTAGACAATGCAAACTCCTTGTTTCAGAGTTTTATTGGTCTCCGCGTAAACCAAGTTTTTAGAATCTTTTCTCCACTAATTTTCCTACTACACTATTCTTTCCTAATCTATCTTTATATCTCTGAGTAAGTAAGTCTTTCCTCACCAACTCCATTCCCGCTTTAAATTCCCTGGATCCACCGGGGCTGGACCCCGGCATCTGGGAAATTTTTCTCAACTAGATCTGTGGTTGTGAAGATTTGCTGCCACTACCTGTCTGAGAGATTCTCTCCTCGTTTTTCACATTCAAGGATATGTCTCTATGCATGGATGCGGAGGGGGAGCTTACTAGCTTGCCAGATACATTAAATCCTCAATCATGTGACTTTTATAAAAATCACTGTTAACATTTACTGGCACTGTTCTAGATGCTTTAGATGAATCCCTCACATCATGTTTGCAGTGCCCTCCTGAGGCAAACACTGATGTCAGGCCTTATTTTTCTACAAGGAAACCAGGACATAGAAAGATTGAGGTAACCACCGCACAGCTACAATGTGACGGTGGAGCTGCAGCGTGTGATGCTCAAGCCTGTGCCCTGCAGCCTCTCCCAGGGCAAGTGAGGGAAGCAGTCCACGTGGGGCTTCAGACCAGACTCCACCTCACTAACTGTAGGCAAAAGTCTGAGGATGGTAACTCAGTCACGACTCTTCGCTTACTCCCCTGCTTGCGTTCCCGATTGCTGGTAAAAGTAACCACGGTTTTCGCAAGCAGAATAGAAATAAGGCTATTTCATGAAAAGCACAAACCAAGGTGATCATATCCTGCCTTGTCTCCTTCAGAGTTAGGAGCAGAATGGCTGATGTCTTGACCAATGCATATAATCTTACCTATACTCCTCTGAGTACATAAAGAACCTAAATATTATCACCCAGGAATAAAATAATCTCAAGAATGTATTAATTCACATTCCCCTAGGTTTTGAAAGGCTGAAAAATATTCTATTTTGTCATCTGCCATGATTATCCTGGAACCACATTTTTAATGGTGTGAAGTCTATTGCAGAATTCACATTCTGAAATTTGCAGACAGTTCTCTAGCATGGCACATCTACATAAAGGCAGTCAGGTTCTCAGCTGTACAGAGGTGCCTCAGGAATCCATAAATCCTAAGTGAAACAATGTCATCAAAAGAAACTAGAAATCCCTTTAGTTTAATTCACATTTTACATTTCTCTAAAAGGTTTGTCAGACCCAGATTTCCACTTACATGAGATTTCTTTAGTCCTATAACCACAGAATTTAGGAATACGTCAGGCAAATTTCAAGACCTGGGAGCACAGTCATGTTTATAAAACATTTTCCTCGTATGACTTGTTTGACACAAGCTCTATAAGGAGAATCATGAAATTTGTGTTATGCTGTTTTCTTAGATTTGAAAATGCTCTCCTAACTTTATATGGCCTTTACCTGATTTACTGTAACAATTTACTTTTGAAGCCCGTTTTGCCTCACTTTTCATCAATTTCTCATGTATAAATAATTAATATTTATAATCTAAGGAGTTACCATTACAGTGGGAATAAAAGAAAAGTGATATAAGCCACCATCTCACCATCACCATTCTCTGTTCAGAGTGGTCTAATTTCACAGTTTTGGCAACACCCTTAACGCTCAGCAAACTATGAGATCATTGAATCAAGCAGTTATCCCATTCACAGCCCATCTTTATACTTTTATTTTAGATAGATTTTACAACCTGGTCTCTGCGTTGATAATTAAACATTTCACCATCCATACGCCTTTAATGTCATTGCTGAAAACTTGCCCCATGTTTTTGTTTTAAGCCTTTGTCCTACTTTTTGGTATGTCACTAAACAGGCTGAGCATTCAGTAAACTGTACGCTATTCAGATTCTCACATAACATTCTAGTTTAGAACACAGTAGCTTTTTGTTGCAGAGGGACCAGCTAAAGAATGTTCTTATTTATGTGAGTGGTGGTCAAAAGCCTCAGAGGTTACCTAGGTATATGTATTACGCTGCTGTTAAACATTTCACCATCCATACGCCTTTAATGTCATTGCTGAAAACTTGCCCCATGTTTTTGTTTTAAGCCTTTGTCCTACTTTTTGGTATGTCACTAAACAGGCTGAGCATTCAGTAAACTGTACGCTATTCAGATTCTCACATAACATTCTAGTTTAGAACACAGTAGCTTTTTGTTGCAGAGGGACCAGCTAAAGAATGTTCTTATTTATGTGAGTG
The DNA here is from genome assembly GCA_006408675.1 of Madoqua kirkii. Lineage (NCBI taxonomy): Eukaryota > Metazoa > Chordata > Mammalia > Artiodactyla > Bovidae > Madoqua > Madoqua kirkii. The sequence goes on from SJYC01095886.1 coordinate 23,759, forward strand.
GTGGTCAAAAGCCTCAGAGGTTACCTAGGTATGTGTATTAAGCTGCTGTTCTTTTAAAAAATATTTTACCTGAGTCAGCTCTTAATTATACCTAACATTGAGGAGAAGTGTTGACTAAAGCAAAATTATGAAAACTGTACTTATTTTGAAAATGTAATCCAGAAATATACTCAGCTATATGTCAACACATATTTGTGTCCTAAGTAATTCAGTAACTAATGTAGGTGCTTTCTCAGCTCTTTCCATGTTACCTGAACTAGGATGATGGTAGGCAGTGCCCCGGCTACCACAGATAAGCACCTGTTTATCAAGTTTTAGCTGACCTTTAGCAAGTGGCATTTGTCAAGGATAGCGTTAAAGAGAGCTCTGAAATATATTAGATATTTATTTAAAAACTTGACGACCTTCCAGCTGGAATACCAGTGTGCTCAGTATGCAACTTAATACTCTTCACAGTGCAATACTCTCTCACAAGATCTTTGCCTTCCATTAACAGTTCACAAGCTGCCCTTCCTATTCACACCCCCATGCCAGGGTTTTCTGGAATAAGCTCAGTAGAGAACTTACTTAACAACAGCGGTTTATCTAAAAATTTTACTCCAAACCCCCTTGGGCAAACACATGTCACTGATCCCAAGGTAGCATTCAGGAAGTCCCTGATCCAAGCACCAGATTCAGCAAATTCCCAGGCATGACCAAACTTGCTAGAAAACCAAAAAGGGAAAATCTGGGAAGTAAGCCAAGACCCTGGGTGTCATTTGTATAGCATTCAAGCCAACTCTGGTTTCAAAATTCTTTTGAGATTGTTACTCCATGATGGGAATGCATTCCACAGTGCTTGGCCACAGATCACCACACAAGAGACACCCTGCAGAATTGTGCTTTCATAATGTTCAGTTTTTGCAGTAGGAACATTTAATTGTGGGTACAAAAGTTTGTTTGGTTTTTGAATTTTCTTAAAATCTACTGGGAGGCATTACCAAAGAGTATATATAAAACTGAGCTAAGATTTTCTATCAAATATCTTAGACTAATCCCATATCTTCTATCTTCCTGGCCTGTTTCCAAAGATGCTGTGAAGAATGAACAAGAAAATATTTTATTTAAAACATTGTTATAAGCACAAGGAAGATATTACTCAAAAGATTTGGACAAGAAATAGTAAGCATTCAATGTAAGCTTTAACAAGTGAGTAGTGATATCCCTAAGTAATTGATTTGATTGCAACCTCAATAAAAATGCAGCAGGATTTTATTTGACAAACTATTTTTCACACTTATATTGGAAAAATAAACAAGAATAACCAGTAATTTCTTAGAGGAAAGAAGGATAATTAGACCTACTGTAGAGTAAAACATAGCATAAAACTACTATGATGAGAACTCTATAGTGTATGAAAAGACAAGAGAGACCAACAGAATAAACTAAAAAGCCCAGAAAGGCATCAAATAGATAAATTTAGTCTGTGATAAAGTTGACATTTTAAATCACCCAGTGAGAAGAATCTAAATTAAAAGTATGAGATCCTACTTTTCGCCTGTAAGGTTGACAAAGTTCAAAAAGCTTGATAGCATGCTCTCTTAGGTCTGTTGCTTCAGTCGTGTCTGATTCTGTGAGCCCATAGACGGCAGCCCACCAGGCTCCCCCTTCCCTGGGATTCTCCAGGCAAGAACACTGGAGTGGGTTGCATAAAACGAAAAGTCAAAGTGAAGTCATTCAGTTGTGTCTGATTCCTAGCGACCCCATGGACTGCAGCCTACCAGGCTCCTCCTTCCTAGGAAACAGATATTCTCAAATATTTGCCAATGTTAACATGAATAGGGATAACCTCTTTGGTGGGCAGTTTGGTGATGACTGCTTCCCAGGTGGCACAATGGTAAAAAAATACATCTGCCAAGCAAGAGATGTGGGTTTAATCCCTGCGTTGGGAAGATCCCCTGGAGTAGGAAATGACAACCCACTCCAATATCCTTAACTGGAACCTGACAGCCTACAGATCATGGGGTCACAGAGTTATACATGAGTGAGCATGCACACACATCAAAATTAAAATGCCCATCTCCTTTTACTCATAAGGATGCTTCTACAAATGCATCCTTCAAATGTCCTCATATGTGCAAAATGAGCTACATATGAAGTAATTCACTGCAGAAATGCTAGTGACAGCAAAAGATTAGCATCAGTGTAAATGTTCATTGATTGGAATTGGTCAAATAAATGATGGTACCTCCATAAATTGGAATGGTATATAGCTTAAAGATTTAAAAAATAAGATAAGGCAGTCCTGGATGTACAGGTATAAAACAATCCTCAACCTACATGGTTAAGTGAAAACCAAAATGCAGAACTGTGTATATAGAACATAATCTATTGTGAAGGGTGTTTAGGAGTATGAAATACTCAGGTAGATAAGAAAGTAGTTCTATTGGTTTCCTCTGCAAAAGAGTCTAAGAGTTTTTAATTGCATAATTAATCCTTTCCCTATTTAATTAAAATATTACTCTTATCATGCCAAAAGTCTTCACATATAAGTTATCTGCATATCTGAGGTTGTTGATATTTCTCCCCACAACCTTGATTCCAGCTTATGAATTATCCAACCCAGCATTTCACATGATGTATTCTACATAGAAGTTAAATAACCACGGTGACAACATATAGCCTTGTTATACTCCTTTCCCCAAATTTGAGCCAGTCCTTTGTTCCATGTCCAGTTCTAACTGTTGTTTATTGTCCTGCATACAGATTTCTCAGGCAGCAGGTAAGGTGGTCTGGTATTCCCATCTCTTGAAGAATTTTCCAAAGTTTTTTATGATTAACACAGTCAAAGGCTTTAGCATAGTCCATGAAGCAGAAATAGATGTTTTTCCAGAATTCCTTTGCTTTCTCTATGATCCACCGAATGTTGACAAATTTTATCTCTGGTTCCTCTGCCTTTTTAAATCCACTTTGTACATCTGAAATTTCTCTGTACACGAGGAAGTATATCTGTCTCCTGAGAAATCTGTATGCAGGTCAAGAAGCAACAGTCAGAACCTTACATGAAACAAAAGACTGGTTCAAAATTGGCGAAGGTATACATCAAGGTTATATGCTGTCACCCTGCTTATTTAACTTCTACACAGAACATCATGTGAAATGCCAGGCTGGATGAATCACAAGTTGGAATCAAGATTGCTGGGGAAAATATCAACAAATCCAGATTATGCAGATGATACCACTCTAATGGCAGAAAGCAAGAGGAACTAAAGATCCTCTTGATGCAGGTGAAAGAGAAGAGTAAAAAAGCTGACCGGAAACTCAACATTTAAAAAAGTAAGATCATGGCATCTGGTCCCATCACTTCATGGCAAATAGAACAGGAAAAATGGAAACAGTGACAGACTTCATTTTCTTGGGCTCCAAAGTCACTGCAGACAGAAACTGCAGCCATGAAATTAATAAAAGATGCTTGCTTCTTGGAAGGAAAACTATGACAAACCTAGACAGTGTATTAAAAAGCAGAGACATCACTTTGCTGACAAAGGTCCATCTAGTCAAAGCTATTGTTTTTCCAGTAGTCATGTGTAGGTGTGAAGGTCGGACTATAAAGAAGGCTGAGCACCGAAGAATTGATGCTTTCTAATTGTGATGTTAGAGAAGACTCTTAAGAGTCCTTTGGACTGCAAGGAGATCAAAACATTCCATCCTAAAGGAAATTAACCTTGAATATTCATTGAACAGACTAATGCTGAAGCTCCAAAGTTTGGCCACCTGATGTGAAGAGCTGACTTATTGGAAAAGACCCTGATGCTGGGAAAGATTGAGGGCAGGAAGAGAAAGGGGTGACAGAGGATGAGATGGTTGGATAGCATCACTGACTCAATGGGCATGACTTTGAGTGAATTCTGGGAGATAGTGAAGGGCAGAGAAGCCTGTTGTGCTGCAGTCCATGGGGTCCTAAAGGGTCAGACATGACAAGTAGTTTGTAAAGGTGGCTCAGCTGGAGAAATATCCCCAGAGAGGCCAGTACTCCCTGCAGGGGGCAGTCACATTTGTAGAGTTCACTGTCTAACCAGAGCACTGCCTTAGGCCAACACTTGTAGCAGCTGCAAGGCTTACCATGCCAGCAAACTGAAAGGCAGTTGCATGTCATTGTCCCCCCCACCCCCTCCCCAGGAGAGTAGTTTACAACTGCTGCGTGTGTGCATACATGCTTAGTTGCTTCAGTTGTATCCTAATCTGCAACCCCATGGACTATGGCAAGCCAGGCTGCTCTGCCCACATACAACCATTGTCAGAGTCTGGTTACTGCACTAGGTTAATAATTCTCATTCCTGCGCAAGTTAAAGGCTGCAAGTTGAAAACTATGTATTTTTAGTTTTGTATCCATTGCCCTACCCATGTCCAGTATTCTATGGCTGGTCTGAGGCTGCCTCCAAGAGCCGTCAGACTCCTTTTCCTCAGCAGATCCCGAGAACTGCCGTCTACATGTGTCAGAATGGGGCTATTGAGTGCACTGAGCCCCCAGATCACATGTGTTCTAACAATGGGTGGCATCCTCCCATCTCCGTGTGACCTAGGGGAAGAAGAATGAGCACACTGGGCCCCTGGAGGGCCTGGAAAGATAGGAAGAAAGTCTCCTGCCCTTGCAAGCAGACCCTGAGCCAGCAGCACCCCAGAACACTTCTGTCCCCTTCCTGGGAAGGGAGAGAGGCCTGCAGGACGTTCCTGGTCTGCAGCAAGGCTGTGTCGTGGCCTACATGGGCATGTTTATCTTAAGCTGCATCTTTGTTTTATGTGATTTTCCAAATCCCTTTTTTTCTTTACAGTAAAAGCTTAAAGAAGCACACAGATGAGATAAGAAAAATCCGTGGAGGGGCCAAAAAGAACACCAGAAGCTAAGCGTCTATGGAGAGATGCCAGATGCTATTGCCTCTACATGTCAGAAGTTGGGATGGAAAAATTCTACATAAAGAATACTTGCCCTTGTCTTTGACCTTTTAGTTAAGAATTGAAGACAGTTTTCCTTGGTGGGGATAGCACTGGCTTCTGGATATGATTGCTTTGTGCTTGGTGTTGATAAAAATGTGAACAGGCCTAGGAGTTGTATGGTTTTCTCATTATCCAAATGCTAGCTCCTTGAGGCCACCAAGTTTGGTCTGATGCAGAGCCTCCTCTATGGATGGATGTGAGGATGAAGTAAGATCAAATATTATAGCTGTGTTCATGCTTCCTGTTCTTACTCCCACCCAGCTTATCAAACTTCCTGCCGAAGTCAGGCCACCTGCTCTCCCAATGTGTCTGAAAGAACCCTCAGGACAGACGTGAGAGACCGGAGAAGGGGGGATTCTTAGAATGCTAAATGTGAGAGCTGGAAATACATCCTTCTATCTCTGCCCAAACTGGACAGCTCTTTATTAACTCATTATTAACTGGGAGATTTTTGCAGAAAGTAATGCCTATGGCCAGTGATTTTTATTTTGGCTGGCCGAAAATAATTGTTACTTCACTAACACTTTGCTGGTTCTTGTATTCAATAGTTACACCTGATACACCTGTGAAGTCTTCTCCAGCACCATGAGTTTCATTTTCACTTTCCATATAAGAATCAATAACTGAAGTTTTTTGCCTTTTTGTTGGTCTAATATTCACAACATCTGAATAGAACTATGTTCTCAAGAACTATCATCTTCTGAGACACTGGTATATGTGTCTCTCAGACAATCAGAGAAAGTATCTGAATAAAATTCACTAAAACATTCTTTTTCACTCAAAATTTTGCAATGCATCATGTTTGAAAATTTTATGATAATTGCCTTATGTTTATAATGTACACAAAGTTGGAACAAAAACCCAACAGAGCAAAATGTTTATGATAATGACAATCATAAGTTGTATAATAATCAGTGTTATGCTCCAACAGCTTCACACAGTGACGTTAATTGTATCATTCTGTCAAAACATTGTCATGTCTCAGGTCAGTAATGTGTTAAGTCACCAACAGTCTCACAGCCCACTCATCTTCCTCCCTCCTTGCTCTAGAAGGGACTTAAACCAACCAATAGAAATAGACAAGTTAAAAAAAGACAGTGTGAAACTGGAAAGAGAAAATGAGGGTGGGGAAGCCTGGCTGGGCACATTGGCTGATCTGAGCCTGAGTTTCCAGGGAAAGAGTGCTGACTTTTGGGGTTCCCCAAGGCTGGATCCCCATCTGTGCTGTGAATCAGTGTAGGGCCCCTGAGTTCTGCTTGGCCACTGAGGCACCCGTGCTCCTGGGGAGTTGCAGCTTTTCTTTCTGTTTTTCCCTTTGCATTGAACTATCTCCAAATCCTATTTAGATTAGTTATTTTGAAATAAAAAGACCAACAATCACCAAACACACTGGAAGTGAAGAAAGTTCCCTCAATGGGCAGCATGGCCTGGACTGGATGTGAAGGCCCACCCAGGAGCAGAGGAGAGCTAGAGGTGCTGCTGGCAGCTGGATGCTGAGGTCAGGCTCACGGGGTCTGGGAACGGGGCCAGAAGCCCAGAAAGTCTAGCTCCATTGTAAATTTAATGTGAAGTGCTTAAAAAGTGGTTTTACAGCAGTCAATGTCATCTACACTAGGTGTATTTTGTAACTTCATATAATTCTGTAAAATACGGTTCACTTTTCCTAGACAATCACACAGACGTTAAAGGTTTATGCACAGGTGGGAGCACCAGAGTTGAGTGGATCTCTTTGCAGTGAAAGGAGACGCATCACAGCAGCAAAATGTGTCTTTGCAAAAGAAAGTGCAAGTAAACTCTTGCTTCTGTTTCTTCGGTTTGACTAGTGGAATTGGCTTGCTTCATCATGATTAGCCCTGGATCATCAATAGTCTCTGTTCTTTAGCTCCTCTGATCAGCACAAGAGAAGGGATTTCCAGCATTACTTACAAAAATGAATTCTTCTGTAGCATGAAACAGACACTAGCATTGATGTTGAAGACCCCAGACTTCTCAGACTTCTGTTCTCAGGATCCTTTGTGGTCTCATAAATGATTGAGGAGCCAAAGACCTTTTATCCATGTGTGGTAAATGTATTACTATTTACTGTATTAGAACTTAAAAATAATAAGAATTTTTATGTGCATGCTACACACCAAGTTGCTTCAGTTATGTCCAACTTTTTGTGAGCCTATGGACTGTAACCCAGCAGGCTCCTCTGTCTTTTGAAATCTCCAGACAAGAATATTGGAATGGGTTGACAGGCCCTCCTCCAGAGGAGATTACTGACCCAGGGATCGAACCTGAGTCTCCTGCATTGGCAGGTGGGTTCTTTAGTACTAGTGCTATCTAAAATAACACTAATAAACCCATTACATGTTAATTCACATATTTTTAAAAAAATGATGTTTTACCAGTAATTATTTCATTTGGAGAAGAGTGTCACTGTGTGCCTTTTTGCTAGTCTCTTTAATGGCTGGATTATAATATCTACTTCTGCATCCAATCTTCTGTGATAGATTTTATGTTTCATTTTATTTATTTTTGGCTGTATCGAGTCTTCGTTGCTGCACGCAGGCTTTCTCTAGTTGCTCTGTGCAGGCTTCTCATTGCTGCAGTTTCTCTTGTTGTGGAGCATGGGATCTAGGGGTGTGGGCTTCAATAATTGTGGCATGTGGTTCAGCAGTTGGTGCTTGAGGGTTCTAAGGCACAGGCTCGGTAGTTGTGGCCCATGGACTTAGAAAGCATACTATAGTAGTTTGAGCATTCTTTGGCATTGCCTTTCTTTGGAATTGGAATGAACACTGACCTTTTCTGGTCCTGTGGCCACTGCTGAGTTTTCCAAATGTGCTGGCATATTGAGTGCAGCACTTTCACAGCATCATCTTTCTGGATTTGAAACAGCTCAGCTGGAATTCCATCACCTCCACTAGCTTTGTTCATAGTGATGCTTTCCAAGGCCCACTTGACTTCACATTCCAGGATGTCTGGCTATAGATTAGTGATCACATTATTATGATTATCTGGGTCTTGAAGATCTTTTTTGTACAGTTCTTCCGTGTATTCTTGCCACCTCTTCTTAATGTCTTCTGCTTCTGTTAGGTTCATACCATTTCTGTCCTTTATCAAGCCCATCTTTGCATGAAATGTTCCCTTGGTGTCTCTAATTTTCTTGAAGAGATCTCTAGTCTTTCCCATACTGTTCTTTTCCTCTATTTCTTTGCACTGATCGCTGAAGAAGGCTTTCTTATCTCTTCTTGCTATTCTCTGAAAGTGGAAAATGAAAAAGTTGGCTTAAAGCTCAACATTCAGAAAACTAAGATCATGGCATCCGGTCCCATCACTTCATGGGAAATAGATGGGGACACAGTGGAAACAGTGTCAGACTTCATTTTTTGGGGCTCCAAAATCACTGCAGATGGTGACTGTAGCCATGAAATTAAAAGACACTTACTCCTTGGAAGAAAAGTTAGGACCAACCTGGATAGTATATTCAAAAGCAGAGATAGTAATTTGCCGACTAAGGTCCATCTAGTCAAGGCTATGGTTTTTCCTGTGGTCATGTATGGATGTGAGAGTTGAACTGTGAAGAAGCCTGAGTGCTGAAGAATTGATGCTTTTGAAGTGTGTTGGAGAAGACTCTTGAGAGTCCCTTGGACTGCAAAGAGATCCAACCAGTCCATTCTGAAGGAGATCAACCCTGGGATTTCCTTGGCAGGAGTGATGTTAAAGCCGAAACTTCAGTACTTTGGCCACCTCATGCGAAGAGCTGACTCATTGGAAAGGACTCTGATGCTGGGAGGGATTGGGGGCAGGAGAAGAAGGGGACGAGAGAGGATGAAATGGCTGGATGGCATCACTGACTCGATGGATGTGAGTCTGAGTGAATTCTGGGAGTTGGTGATCGACAGGGAGGCCTGGCGTGCTGTGATTCATGGGGTTGCAAAGAGTCGGACATGACTGAGCAACTGAACTGAACTGATGGCATATGGGATCTTCCCAGATTAGGGATTGGACCTAGGTCTCCTGCATTGGCAGGCAGTTTCTTTACCACTGAGCCACCAGGGAAGCCTGATAGGTTGTTTTGATTGAAGTATATGAAGAAAATACAACCTTATTTAGATCTGTAGTTTTAAAAGAGAAGAGAATTTTAAGAGCCTTTCAGATAGTTGTGAATATCCTTCTTTGATATGACATCAACACTTGACTAGTGGTAGCTTCTTAAAGGTTAGCTGCAATGTGCAATCTGAAATCATATCAATGGACTTTTTGTCCTCCATTAAAATAAAATCAGTTATCTTGCACTTTGAACAGGTTTTTCAATCTGTGCATGGTTTTGTACCAAAATGCATTGGCCATTTGGAAAATATTGATTCACTGAGGTACATGTACCTGAGTTTGAGTGAACTCTGGGAGTTGGTGATGAACAGGGAGGCCTGGCGTGCTGCTGTTCATGGGGTCGCAAAGAGTAGGACACAACTGAGCAACTGAACTGAACTGACTGTACGTCAGTCCCAATTCATCCCACCCTTTCTTCTCAATCTTAAAGAGATTGTTTGGGAACTAGTATTTCTTGAAAGAAGAAAAGTTATTGGAGTTTTAGCAGTTCTTCCCACTTCAATTTTGTTTTCTATGAAATTCAAGTGAAATTAAATCAAATGCTATTATTTTTGTTGATAGTAAAGGAGCCTTAATATGAGATGATGTTACATCCATGGGATTAGAACAATACAGGAGAATGTTAAATACTATTGATTCCTCCCTTTGAAAAATATACATTTGGGGCTTCCCTGATGGTTCAGCGGTTAAGAGTCCACCTGCCAGTGCAGGGAACATGGGTTTGACCCCTGATCCAGGAGGTACCACAGGCAAAAGGACAGTTAAACCCATGCTTCACCACTGAGCCAGCGAGCCACAACTACTGAACCCAAGAGGCACAACTACTAAAGCCTGTGCACCTGGAGCCTGTGCTCCACACGAGAAGCCACAGCAATGAGAAGCCCGTACACTGCAACAAGGAGTAGTCCCCCACTCACTGCAGCTAGAAAAAGCCCTCACGTAGCAATGAAGGCCCAGCACAGCCATAAATAAAAAATAAACTTTAAAAAATGTAATGATTACTCATAAAAATGTACATTTATTTCATTGTGTTCATATCAACTAAGTTAGTGATTTCAAATTATACCTTTCATGGGTATATACAATTTGCCAAAACTCTAAATTAAATTGTACACTTAAAATGAGTATATATATTTTATTGTGTATAAATTTAGTTAAGAAGGTGTATTTAAGTGATTTGCTTCGATTATATCTCATTGGAGCCTATCTAGAGCATCAGGGGTGAAATGTCGGTGGACAGGGCTTTCTTCTCCAATTCCCACCCATATCTATTTAATTAACCTGGGCAGTTTGCATTTGTTTCTTTTACACATACTTCAATACAGGATTCCATAGCTTTAAGGAAGGGGAAAAAAAAAGACACTACTGTTTTAAAAGTGTTAATAGATATCAGTTGACCTGAATATAAAAAAAATTGTGTATGACTGTACGTAGTGGGTAAGAGAAATGAGCTAACAAAGTAATTCTAGGGAATTAAAAGTAAACATATTTGAAACAAACATTTCTGGATGAGACACACATTCCTACTTTCCAGCGTGGCTTCAGCCCAGGTCCTTCCTGGACAGACGGAGATGGTCTCCAGATGGCCTGTGGTGCTTCTGGATACCTGACTGGGCCTCACTGGGGCTTGGACAACCCCCTCCACATCCCCTCCCCCACTCAGCCTCCACTGCATCCCCCAGCCCTGCTCAAATTACCAGCAGGCCCACACCAGGGAGCAGCTGGCTGGGGTCCTGCCCGCACAAAACGTTTTCAGTTTCCCTAACAATTTTTTCCCTCATCCTTGCAATGTTTTGGCAGCTGCAGGGCCTCTTTTTCTCCTCTCTTTCAACTTGCCTTGTGCTTCGAGCCACGGGGGAGACCCAAAACCCTGCAGAACATCCCGGAATGCAAAGCATTTGCAATGAGTCACAGCTGCAGAGGTGCCAGCGAGGGCTGTTCCAGACTGAGAGAGGGAACGAGGGAGGAGGGGTCGGGGATGGCAGCTGCAGAGCCTGTGTCAAGGGCTGGACCAGGAAAGAGGAGTGGCAACACTGGCTGAAAGGAGGAAAGAAAACCACCAAGAAAAATCTGTACAGGAACCACTCCTCAAACATCTCCAACCTGCTCCGCATGGATGGAGCTGCCGGCTCTTCTAGCCTCATCCTCTAAGCCCCATACATTTTCCCAGGGACAAACAACCTGGACTGTAGAGGGCTGCAAGTTAGCTGGAGGAAATGATCCTGACAGTCCTGTAACCGACAACCAGAAGGAGCTGAGCCCACTGAGCTTTGCAGTCAGAACACTATTTTAAGACAGTCTTTAAAAATGCAGTGGCGTTCTTTCCTTTTACACCAACAGAGGGGGCATTCACTGGCTCTTCCTGCCTGAAGACACTCCTCCCTTTTAAGTCCTGGAAAGAGCATTTGGTGTCAAAATATTACCCTCTTTTCAATGTTTTTATTCGTCACTATGAATAAATGTTCATAATATTCATCCAAAATATCTGAAAAACTATAAAATAAGAAGTAAGAGCCCCTCTCACTTCTGCCCACCCTAGCCTCCTAGTTCCATATCCTGGAAGTTAGCATTGTTATTTGCTCCTTGGGTATTTTTCCTGAAGTGTTTTTTGCATGTACAAGCATGTCTAGTATATGTACATTTTTGTACAAATAGCATACATCACACAACATTCTGTTCTCTGTTTTGTTTTTTTAACTTATTTATTTTAACTGGAGGTTAATTACTTTACAATATTGCAGTGGTTTTTGCCATACACTGACATGAATCAGCCACACTTGTACATGTGTTCCCCATCCTGAACCCCCCACCACCACCTACCCCCATTCTTTGTTTTTGATAACCTTAGAAAACTGTTCCATATCAGTTCAGATAGAACTCTCTCGTTTATTTGTTGGTTTAACTAGATATTTAAACAGTAGCCTGTTAATAACCAATGCACATATTGGTTATTTTCAATCTTTCTGTATTTCAAACATATCTTTGAATATGTATCATGTACAGGTATATACATAGGTTAGATTTCTAGTGGTGGGATTTCTTGCAGAGGGATTGCTATCTCATATTTTGACATTTTCATAGATATTTTGCCCAATTTCTCTCCACAGAGATTATTCAAATATATACTCACATCCTCTATTCCTCAGCACGATTGCCCAACTTTTTTTGCCTTTGCCAATTGATAGGTTAAAAAACAGCATCTCATAATTTTAATTTAGTTTCTTCTTATTGCAAATGAGGCTGAGAGCTGCTGGCATATTTTGTTCTATGAACTACGTTCTCTGCCCGTTCTCCATGGCATTGTTTGTTCTGATTCATTTTGAACTCGATATATTAAGAAAACAGTGCTTTGTCAATGTACATACAGAATACTTTTTTCCCGCTTGTTTTCTATCTTCTGTTTGTGCTTACACTGCTTATTTCATATTGAGCTCTCTTTAGTTTTATATTGTTGAAGTTCCTTTTTCAATCTTGTCATCCAGAAAATTTAGCATTTAGACTGTATTTCCCCTAAAATGACAAAACTTCCCTCCATTTGTTCTCCTTGAAGATTTGTTATTTTGTGTTGAGTGTTTTAATCTGATCCAGCCAGGATTTACTGCAGTGGCAGGGTAAGCAGTGCTCCTTCTATATCTTCCTCCAGAGGACTGGCCAGTTGTTCTAACACCGTTTATTGAACAACCAAATCCTCACCCATCATGCTGGAATCTTCTCTCTATTAGAAAGTAAGTTTTCATAAAAATGTGTGTAGTAATATTTTAATTGCTACATTAAAAATAAAATCACCTGAGATTTCAGAACAAAGTAACACACATTTATTCGCTCTCAGTTTCTGTGGGTCAAGAATCCAGGCACAGCTTGGCTGGGTCCTTCAGGGTCTCTCACTAGGCTACAAAGCGTCAGCCAGGGCTGGGGTCTCAGCTGAGGCTGACCTGAAGAAGGATTTGCTTCCAAGCTCAGGGGGCTGTTGGCAGGATTCAGTTCCTCCAGGGGATGTCAGATGGAGGCCTCAGCTTCTGTCGCACAGCGTAAGCTATTGGTTAGAAGCAAGTCACAGGCACCACCCACACGCAAGGGGAGAGGACTATGCAAGGCACTGATTGGGTGCCATCGTAGACTCCTCCTCCGGGCTTCAGTGATTGGTGTTCCTCCCACATGCAAAACGCACCCGACTCTCAAGTTCTCCAGGGGTCTCATCTCATTATAGCATCAATATGAGGTCCAGAATCTCAACATCTACATCAGTCCCAAGTGTGATTGAGGTGCCTGGGATGTAGTTCATGAAGCCCAGCCCCTGGAACACAATTCTTCCCTGTCTGTGAACTTGCGAGGCTAATAACACAAGTCATCGGCCCGCACCCCGACATACAAAGGTGGGACTGCAAAGCATGGCAGCAGGAGCCACTCGCAGTCAAAACAGGAGAAAATGTGGGGGGAGGGGTGTGCAATGGAGTCACTGTCCAAGTAGCAACGCAGCCGTTTGGGTTTGTTCAAAATGTCCAGAGCTCAACAGCAATGTTATTCTATTTTGTGCATTTGCTCTTTCCTGCTCTTTTCTTTATAAATAGTTTTCTTTTTTATTACTCCTTTTTTAATCATCACCCCCATCATCATCAGGCTCAACGCAGCCGTTTGGGTTTGTTCAAAATGTCCAGAGCTCAACAGCAATGTTATTCTATTTTGTGCATTTGCTCTTTCCTGCTCTTTTCTTTATAAATAGTTTTCTTTTTTATTACTCCTTTTTTAATCATCACCCCCATCATCATCAGGCTTCCCAAGTAGCTCAGTGGTAAAGAATCTGCCTGTCAATGCAGAAGACACAAGAGACAGGGGTTCGATCCCTGGGTCAGGAGGATCTCCTGGGGAAGGAAATAGCAACCCACTCCAGTATTCTTGCCTGAAGAATCCCATGGACAGAGAAGCCTGGCAGGCTACAGTCCATGCAGTTACAGAGCCAGACACAACTGAACAGGCAGCACACCGTCGTCATCACTTACACCGTGCTTACTAATTCCTAGTGCTTTTCTAAGCGCCTTACACATAGTAACTTATTTAACCCTCACAGCAATCTGATGAGGGTAGATACTGTCGTTGTCCTTATTTTACTTGAGAGCAAAATGAAGTGCAGAGAGGTTAAACAACTTCCAGTGACCTAGAGTGGTGAGATTGGGGGCAGGGGGGTGGGGAGGACAGGGGAGGGAGGCTCAGGAGGGAGGGGATATATGTGTACTTGTGGCTGATTCACACCATTGTATGGCAGAAACAAAAACACTGCTAATTACCCTCCAAATAAAAATTTAAAAATAAAATATTTTTTAACAAAGAAATTTAAAAAACAACTTTCCAAGAAGGTACAGGTGGTAAGTGGCAGAGTCAGACATAAGATGGGTGTTCATGAAAGAACAATTTGTAGGAGGTTTGAGGGAAGGAGGGACTAAACAGATGTTGTCAGCTGGCAAAGCTTCTTCTCTGTTCCTTGTAACACAAAGTTGTGTGTGTGTGTGTGTGTGAGAGAGAGAGAGAGAGAGAGAGAGAGAGAGCAGTCAGCAGCAGTCAACAACTGTGGGGCTGTTCACAACTCACAGGTATTTTTTTCTCCCATTTCACCAACAGGCTGCTTCAGCGAGTACAGCAAGGGTGTGTCTTTTTCCTTACCTATCCCTCCCCTGACGTTCCTCAGGGCCACCTGGGAACTCCTGCAGCCCCACTAAACCAGCCTGTTCACATCCCTTTCTGACAGGGGAGTGTGGATTCTCCGTCACGTGGAGGCATACCACATGTGGGAATCTGTCTGGGAGCCACACTGCAGGCCTCCTCCTGGCACCTTCACCACCCCTCACTGATTCTCACTGCATCTGGCCTCCATTTCCATTGTTGTAGATGAGGGTTTGTGGTTCTCACTTTTGGTTGCCCACTCAGTATCGTTTCCCATTGCCCTCCTTCTAATACAACATCAGTTTTTTTCAGGCATCCCAAACACCCACACACAGCCCAGGAGTTTCCAGGGAAGATGGCTCCATCCCATCTATTCTTGGTCAAGGAACAGGCTATGGTTGGCCTAAACGCATTTCAATAGGAGTGACTTGAACTCCTTCCTTTACCTGTATTTAGTTAAGTAACCAAAGTTTGAGCCAAACAGCATATGGCAATCTCTTTGGTGATGCTTACTGATCCAGAGGCAGGCATGTGAACTAACGTGGCATCAGGACTTTCACGGCTCTCTCAGCTACAGGATGTGAACAGGGAATCAGGCAGCCAACTGCTGGGGAGCCACAGCGGGGACACAATGGGGAGCAGCCTTTAGATGAATCCTTAGGACAACAGCAAAGAGAGGCAGAAAAAATAACACTGATGATACTGTCCAGCCTGACATATCTTTGGAGTTCCTATTACATGACTTAATGCATTTCCTTATTTTTTAAGCCAGTGTGAGTCAGACTTTCTATTACTTGTAGTCAAAAGCTTCCTAATCAGTACAGAATTAAAGAAGTTGCCTAAGTTGGTCAAAGATGTACCTTGTGTTTTTAATTGTTTTAGCTTTTCCCCTTATTTTTGAAGATGTTCAAAAAACTAAAGAATCCGCCTGCCAGTGCAGATGATGCAAGAGGTGCAGGTCCAATCCCTGGGTCGGGAAGATCCCCTGGAGGAGGGCATGGCAACCCACTCCAGTATTCTTGCCTGGAGAATCCCATGGAGAGATGAGCCTGGCGGGCTACAGTCCGTGGGGCCCCAAAGAGTAGGACACAACTGAGTGACTGAGCAGCAGAGCTGCTGCTGCTAAGTCGATTCAGTCGTGTCTGACTCTGTGTTACCCCATAGATGGCAGCCCACCAGGCTCCCCCTCCCTGGGGTTCTCCAGGCAAGAACACTGGAGTGGGTTGCCATTTCCTTCTCCAATGCATGAAAGTGAAAAGTGAAAGTGAACTTGCTCAGTCATGTCCGACCCTCAGCGACCCCATGGACTGCAACCTTCCAGGCTCCTCCGTCCATGAGATTTTCCAGGCAGGAGTACTGGAGTGGGGTGCCATTGAGCAGCAGAGCAGAGTAGTTCAAATTACCTTCATGAACTCGACTAGTTCAATCAGAATTGTAAACCATCAAAAAATATGATTAGCTCCAAAACACAGAGCAAAAGCATCGGCCAGGGAAAACAGCCTTGCAGTAATTGTCATACTCAAGGAAGCAGGGGCATCTACAGCATTACATATGGACAGGCCACCTGGGACTTTCTCGCTGAATTCTCTCTATGTGTCAGTCACCCACCACCAGGGGATGTGGCATGCTAGAGGCAGGAACTGGGTTCTCCTTGTCCAGTGTCTTAGTATAGTACCGTCAGCTTGGGAAAGAGTGCCAAGCATGAAGCACTCCACATGTCAGAGTAATTCTGAAGGCCCTTAAGATACCCCAGGTATACAAACTGAAATCAGAATAGTAAAGAAGAGGTGCTGAGTAAAAACTTCTTTGAATCTGCAAAACTCATAGCCATGGTGGAGCACAGGAAGAAATGTTAAATCTGGGTTTTTCTTCCTCGATTATTTGTTGTGTTGTGTGTGCTAAATTTGTTGTATATTGTTTCTGAGTGGTCCTTTCTACTCTTTTTCTCCTAAAGAAAAGTAAAGAGCTTTTGTACTTCAAGGCCAGCATGGAGGATTGATTCAGTTGAGTCCAGAGGAGGATGGGATAAGGCTGGGCTTGGAACTGGGCATTTCCCGAAACATGAGTGGCTGGGAACAGGCAGCTTTCACAGTCTCCTGGGAAATGACAAGGGTAGGACTCCATCTGCGCAATGTCTCAGATAAGGAATGGAGGGGATGCCTGAGTCTCTGCCAGAAGTTTACCCATCAGCAGAGTGGACCACTCTGAAGAGCTACCAGGTTGGCTCAGATAAAATTGAGTGGATGACCCTGGTCCCTTGATAGCTGGAGCAGGGAGCAGAAAGGACAACCTCAGTAACGTCAAACAAATCTCGTTTCTTCTCACGGTTTGTGCATTTGCATTTTAAGAAATCCTTTTCCACACATAGGTCTCAAGAATCCACATGTATATATTTTTTCTATTAGCTTCATGATAGCTTTGAAAATAAGTCTTTAACCCATTGGGAGCCAACGCTCATTTATATAATAGACAGGAATTCAGCTTAGTTTTTCTCGATACAGTGAATAAGTTTTCCCTTCTGATAAGCAGTCCATCCTTTCCCATACATATGTTCCAATCTAAACACAGTTGTACCTCTGTGTTCTATCATTCTGTTCCAGTTATTCATTTTGTCTTTTCTTGTACCAGTACCATAATGTTTGAATCATCATGGTTTACTATTCTTAGTATTCCTAAATATTCCCTCTTTGCCTTTCTTTCTCAAAGTGGACTTCACTAAATCATGGACATGTATCTCCAAATTCATTTTAGGATAAATTTTCAGTGTTTCTCAGAAAACAAACAAACCCTGACATTTTGATAGAGATTAAATTTATGGATTAATTTGGAGAAAATCTGCATTTTCTTATTATGCCATTCTACTCATGAGTATGGAATACCTTTTCATCTATTCAGATCTTCTCTTATGTACTCTAATAGAATTTAAAATTTTTTCTTATAGCGCTCTAGTATATTCTTTGTTAATTCCTAGATATTCTGATAGTCTCAGTTGCTACTGTGAAATATGTTATTTTTCCTATTATATATTTTCTAGTTGCTTATTGTTAGTATAAAGAAATGCTATTGACTTTTATTTCATCAATTATTTATACCTTACTGGAAACAAGTTTCATAGATTTTTTCCCTGGGCAAGATTTTAGTCGGTAAAAGGTGGGGGGAAAAAGAGCGTGAAGATACATGTGAGGACAAGAGGCTTTACAAGAACCCAAAGGACAGGGAAGAGGCTGCCAGGTGCTTTGGAAAGCAATTTTATTGCTTTGTCTTTTCCCCTGAATTTTCGTAGAATTATCCTAATTCTTGCAAACAGACCAGCCTCTTCACAAATGCGCCACTCTTTCCTCAGTGACTAGTTCCACCATCGAATCTATCTGGAGTCCAGTTCCCTCTCAGCACCGTCACCACCACCTCTGTAGCCCAAGTCCTCTCCTCTAATCCAAGCAGTCACCTATGACCCTAACCTTCCAATGGGTCTCCCTCATTTGACACTTTCCCTCTACAGTCTCTCCCATCAAGCCTGTCCTTTCATCATGTCACCCACCTGCTCATAACTCTGCACTCTGGATTCTCACCTCATTAGGTACCCAATTAGAAGCCTGAGTGTTACTGTTGCTCATGAGACTCCATAGAGCTGGCCTCCCCATCTGCTCTCTGACATCGTCACCTGCCATGCTCCCTCCTGCTCACTTTGTTCCAGCCACATTCCAACTTGGCAAGCAAGCTGCAGCCTTGGGGCGTTAATGAATTATACTTTGCCGCATAACAAATTACCCCAACACTTAGCATCTTGAAATAACAAAGCTGTACTATTTCTCAGTTCTTGAGGGTCAGAAAGCCCAGAGTGGCTGAGCTGGGGGGTTCTGACTTGAAATCTCCGATAAGGTTGCTGTCAAGCTTTCGTCTGTGGTTACAGCGGGAACTGAAGGTTCACCTGGGGAAGGATGTATCAGTACTTCGAAGCTCACTCACGAGGTTGTTGACAAGCCTCAGGTCCTTGTGGATTTGGGGACTAAGGACTTCCTTTCCTCCTTGACGGCTGGCCAGACACAGCACTCAGTGTCTTGCCACGTGAGCCTCTCTGTAGACCAGAGAGCAACTCTCCTGGCAGCTCCCCAGGGAGAGTAATCTGAGAGAAATGAGCATCCAGAGTGGAAGCTGTAATCATTTTAAAAGCTAATCTCAGAAATAACACACCATCAGTTCAGCCATATTCTATTTATTTCAAACCCAGCACACACTCCAGGAGAGGGGAATCAGGGTCCACTTCTTAAAGAGCGCCAAGCATTGATGACATACTTTTTATAACCATCACGAACTTTGAACCCATTCCATCTGCTCTGGGGTCTCACTGCAAGGCTGACTCCTCTCATTCAGGTCTCTGCTCACAGAGAGACTTCTCATTACCTTCCTGTCTAAAACAGCATTATTCTCTATTCCCTTCCTCTGTATTTTTCATAGCCTTTATCATCTGACATATTAAGGTTTTTTTGTTTATAATTTTTCCCCCCACTAGACTATTAGCTTGAGAAAGGTAGGAACTTGGCTTGGCTTGCTGTTGAATCCCAGTACCCTAGAACTTTGACTGGCATATAGTAAGCACTCAATAAATACTTATAGGGCAGAAGGGAAGAAGGGAATCCCAGAAAGGGGGCCCCTGTCTTTAGTGTCTTTCTGTTGGAGACCTTGTTCAAGTCTGGAGCCAACTGTCTATCCAACCCCTTGGGTCTGGAGGAATCCCAAGTGTCAGAAGAAAGGTCAGAAATGTCCAAATCCATGGGATTTCCCTGGTGCTCCAGTGGTCCTGGTGGTACTGGCAATGCAGGGTATGTGGATTCAATCCCTTGTTGGGAAACTAAGACCCCTCCTGCTGATTAGCAACTAAGCCCCTGTGCCACAACTGGAGAGTCCGTGGGACACAACAAAAGATCCCACAGGACGCGTGCCACAACTAAGACCCGACACAGCCAAATTATTTAATCAGTTAACTTAAAAAATATCTTCTGGGGTGAGTTTTAACAAAATAAGAAAAAGTCATGTCCAAATCCTAACCTCTAGTTCCTATGAATGTGACTTTATTTGAAAATAAAGTCTCTACAGATGTAATTAAGTAGATCTCAAGACGAGATCATTGTGGAGTTAGCTGCTAAGTCCCTTCAGGCTCCCCCATCCCTGGGATTCTCCAGGCAAAAATACTGGAGTGGGTTGCCATTTCCTTTTCCAATGCATGAAAGTGAAAAGTGAAAGTGAAGTCTCTCAGTCTGTCTAACTCTTAGCAACCCCATGGACTGCAGCCCACCAGGCTCCTCCATTGTGGAGTTAGGATGGGCCCTAAATTCAATAGCTGGTGTCCTTATAGAGGAAAAGGGAGATCTGTAATACAAAGACACAGAGAGAAGGCCAAGTGAAGACGGAGGCAGAGGTTGTATTTTTGCTGTGGTTAAACCAAGGAATGCCTGAAGCCTCCAGAAGCCAGAAGGAATAAGGCAGGATTTTCCCCTGAGCCTTCCAAGGGAGTGCAGCTCTGCCAACATCTTAATTGCAGACATCAAACCTCCAGAACCAAGGGAGAATGCAGTTCTATTGTTTAAAGCTACCCAGTGTATGGTAATTTGTTAAGGCAGCTCTAGGAAGCTAATACAGGATTTAAGCACTTCTCTGAGACCCTCTCCTTGGGCCTCTGATTATAAATGATTAAAAGAATCATCTCCAAGACTCAGATAAAAATTAATGACTCAGATCAGCTTTCATAACTTACATGCTAGATAAAAACCCTTTAGAATCATATTGGAGAAGGAAATGGCATCCCACTTCAGTATTCTTGCCTGGAAAATCCCATGGACAGAGGAGCCTGGTGGGCTACAGTCCATGGGGCTGCACAGAGTCAGACAGGACTTAGCAACTGAGCAAAATCATGTTGTTAACTACACATATAACTCTTTTAACACAATTTTCTTACCTGTTAAGTTGCTTCAGTCATGTCCAGCTCTGCAACCCTATGGACTGTAGCCTGCAAGACTCCTCTGCCAATGGGATTCTCCAGGCAAGAATACTGAACTGGGTTGCTGTGTCTACTCCAGGGCATATTCCCAACCCAAGGACTGAACCCGTGTCTCCTGTGTCTCCTGCATTGGCAGGCAGATTCTTTACAACTATCGCCATCTGGAAAGCCCCACCTTGCTTATACCTGCTCAGAAAGAAAGTGAAAGTGAAAGTTGCTCAGTCGTGTTTGACTCTGCGACCCATGGACTATACAATCCATGGAATTCCCCAGCCCAGAATACTGGAGTGGGTAGCCTTTCCCTTCTCCAACCTGGTGATCAAACCTAGGTCTCCCACATTGAAGGCAGATTCTTTACCAGCTGAACCACCAGGGAAGCCTAAGAACACTGGCATGGGTAGCTTATCCCTTCTCCAGCAGATCTTCCGGACCCAGAGATCCAACCGGGGTCTCCTGCATTGCTGGCAAATTCTTTAACAACTGAGCTATCAGGGAAGTATGCTCAGAATTCTCTCTAAATTCAGGATATACAAGAAATAGTATCATTTGATGTCTCTGCTGAAGGGGACAAGGATGGAGGAGCAAAGGCAGGAGGCAGACATTTTGAAGTAAATACCCTTTTGTGCTACTTGAGATTTTATCTTGCATCTTCTTTTTTTTAACCTGCAAACGCACAATTAAGAAAAAAACAACAAAGCATTCCTATTGCTTCTATAAACTGCAATATAGTTTTCACAGAGGTATGTAAGAGTACCTTTAAGCCAACAATTGCTTAATCAAAAGCAAACATCTATCAACCTGTTCACTTGTTTATTTAAAAAGAACTGAGACAGAAACAGAAAGAATGGTGGTTACTAGGCACAGGGAGAAGGGGAAATTGGGAGATGTTGGTTGAAGGGGACATAGTTTTGGTTATGTAAGATGAGAAATTTCTAGAGAATCCACTCTACAGTATAGTGCATATAGTTAATAATACTGTTCTGCATATTCCAGAACTTGTTAAGAAGGTAGATCTTGTATCGAATGTTCTTATCACAAAAATAGAGGCAAGGAGGAAGTGTTTAGAGTTGATGGTCATGTTTCCAGCAGTGTTGATTGTGGTAATGGTTTCACAGCTGTATCCTTACCTTCAAACTCATCAAGGAGTACACAGCAAATATGTACAGCTTTCTTTTGTATGCCAAGCATTCTTTAATCTAAAAATATTTTTAAAAGGGGCTTCCCTGGTGGTCCAGTGGCTAAGACCCTGTTCTCTCAATGCAGGGGGCCCAAGTTCCATTCCCTGATCAGGGAACTAGATCCCACCTCCTGCAATGCAGGCAGATAAATTATTTTTTTAATAACTTTTAAAGGACTGTGATATTACTAATAACAGTTTGGCACACAGCTTTGAGAGTGTAGCAAAGGCGGTGCTTTGTTACATTGCTACTACCTGAAATCTGTTTACAAATCAAATTTGTCTCTCCACACTTACTTAACTTCTTTGTCATAGCTTAGGACTGTCAGGGTATGCTTACACCTTCTACAATGTGGTTAGATGAAAGTGAGGGCACCCTGAATGATGGTTGCCACTAGATTCTCTTTTAAAAAAAGACAGGGACTTGCTGGCAGTCTAGCAGTTAAGACTCTGCACTTCCATCACAGGCACAGCCCCCTGAAAAAGATGGTGCCCACAGAACACAGGCCATTTTTTGGTGTTTGTTTGTTTTCCAAATAGAAAGGTGAGATAGGCTGACGTGTGAATGTTAACGTAAAGATAATGATTTTTGTATCTGTCAAGAAGTCAGTGTTTTGGGAGATCCAAGACAAAAAGGCACTCATTGATACTCACTTCTTTCTTTAATTCAAGTGTAGTGCCTGCATTGCCTTGGAATGTATCAGAGGCTAAGGATGAAAGCAATAAGGCAGAGAATCTGCTCTCAAGATGGGGACAGACTTGTAACTGAATGTGCATGACTCACAATGATGGGCTTAGTAAGCCCACAAGGAAGGGGTGAGCTGCCATCCCAGGACCTTCATGGAGCTTCAACAGGAGACTTAAGAGAGTAAAAGTCAAAGAGATGATTAATTTTGTTAATGGCTCTGTGATGTGCGATATTTCTGTACAATAACTATAATCCCAGGCCATCTAAACAGAATTGTTTTTTCCTCTTACTTTAGTAATGTCTGTGATTCTTGGCAGTGTATATTCCTGACACACTCTTCAGTTTAGTCACTCAGTCGTGTCCAACTCTTTGCGACCCCATGAACCGCAGCACACCAGGCCTCCCTGTCCATCACCAACTCCCGGAGTTCACTCAAACTCAGGTCCATCGAGTCGGTGATGCCATCCAGCCATCTCATCTTCTGTCATCCCCTTCTCCTCCTGCCCCCAATCCTTCCCAGCATCAGGGTCTTTTCAAATGAGTCAACTCTTCCCATGAGGTGGCCAAAGTACTGGAGTTCCAGCCTCAGCATCAGTCCTTCCAATGAACACCCAGGACTGGTCTCCTTTAGGATGGACTGGTTGGATCTCCTTGCAGTCCAACGAACTCTCAAGAGTCTTCTCCAACACCACAGTTCAAAAGCATCAATTCTTCGGCGCTCAGCTTTCTTCACAGTTTAACTCTCACATCCATACATGACCACTGGAAAAACCATAGCCTTGACTAGATGGACCTTTGTTGGCAAAGTAATATCTCTGCTTTTTAATATGCTATCTAGATTGGTCATAACTTTCCTTCTAAGCAGTAAGCATCTTTTAATTTCATGGCTGCAATCACCATCTGCAGTGATTTTGGAGCCCCAAAAAATAAAGTCTGACACTGTTTCCTCTGTTTCCCCATCTATTTCCCATGAAGTGATGGAACCAGATGCCATGATCTTAGTTTTCTCAATGTTGAGCTTTAAGCCAATTTTTTCACTCTCCTCTTTCACTTTCATCAAGAGGCTTTGTAGTTCCTCTTCACTTTCTGTCATAAGGGTGGTGTCATATCTGCTGCTAAGTCACTGACTCTCTGTGACCCCATAGACGGCAGCCTGCCAGGCTACCCCATCCTTGGGATTCTCCAGGCAAGAACCCTTGAGTGGGTCACCATTTCCTTTTCCAGTTTATGAAAGTGAAAAGTGAAAGTGACTCTTAGCGACCCCATGGACTGCAGCCTACCAAGCTCCTCCATCCATGGGATGCATATCTGAGATTATTGATATTTCTCCCAGCAATCTTGATTTCAGCTTGTGCTTCTTCCAGCCCAGCGTTTCTCATGATGTACTCTGCATATAAGTTAAATAAGCTCTGAGCAAATTTCAAAGACTTCACTGGGTTCAATCACATACATCATGGGAGAATGATGACCATCCAACAAGAGGTATAGATTGGAAGTGGAGAGAGATTCCTCTGTAAGGAAGTAAAACTTAGGAGCTATACATTTTGCCATTAAAATCTGACATTGTTGGCTAATTGAGAAATGCACTACACTACACTTTACAGTTCTCACTATTAAGAGCTACATAGAAACTGTATAGAACTATTTTGAATAGTGGCGTTCTAGCAAGAGTTTAGTCTTGGTTTTAGAATTTAAAAATTTAAAAGAATTTCTTAAATTAAAAATGCTGTAGTACAGCAATTTCCCTCATGGTCCAGGGGTCAAGACTCTAAGCTGCCAATGCAGGGGGCACAGGTTCGATCCCTGGTTGAGGACCTAAGATTCCACAGGCCATGCAGCACAGCCAAAAGATTTTTAAAAATTAGTAGACTGTAGTACAAACTTGGGAGAAGGCAATGGCACCCCACTCCAGTACTCTTGCCTGGAAAATCCCATGGATGGAGGAGCCTGGTAGGCTGCAGTCCATGGGGTCACTAAGAGTCGGGCACGACTGAGCGACTCCACTTTCATTTTTCACTTTCATACGTTGGAGAAGGAAATGGCAACCCACTCCAGTGTTCTTCCCTGGAGAATCCCAGGGACGGGGGAGCCTGGTGGGCTGCCGTCTATGGAGTCACAGAGTCAGACACGACTAAAACGACTTAGCAGCAGCAGCAGTATGAACTTAGTACAAACTAATTTTGCAAAAGGACTTCATTTCCATTTCATGGCTGAGAAGCTAGCCACTTTTCTTCTTGGGCATGTGATTATACCACATGCCCAGCTCCCCACTTACAAACAGGAGGAGCCCTGTGACTGTGCCCCAGCCAGTGGGAGGAGCTAAAGGGCTGTGTGCCACGATCAGGCCTGGTCCATGAAACCCCATGCTCTTTGCCCCTTGCAGCTGGCTTGAATGCAGATGACACCCCAGCAACATCGTGGAAGCCACACAGTTAAAGGCTGGCTGCCCAAATGATACACAGGGAGGAGCCCTACTGAATCAGGCCATTTACCCAGTCCTATTCTGAGAACAAGAAATCACTCCGTGGTATTTCAGTCATAATATATTTTAGAGTCAGTTTGTTCCAGTAGGTAGCCTTTTCTAAGTCATATACTTGCCTAGCAAAATTCTTCCCTTTTGCTTTTTTAGGGGAGGGAGGAGATGCAAAAGACAGGACAAACAGGGAAATTTAATTATACTTCTTGTGCTAAGTCTCTGTCATTTGCCCCTTTAAACCCATGCTCCATCTTTCCATACCCTGCTTTCAGTCCCTGAAGACTGACCCACATCTCCTGGCCTCTGAGAGCCTGGGAGATGAGTGGGAGGAAGGAGAGCGAGGTCTTGCCCTGGTTTGCTCCCTGTGAGGTCCTGACCGAAGTTCTCTGCTGCTCCCAATCCGACTGTTTCCCATGGCTATCTCACACTTCCAGATTCAAGCAGTGGCTCCTTGCCTTTGTGCACGTGGGCTTTGCATTAGTCAGCTCAGCTTAGTCAGCTTCGGCTGCCATAAGGAAATACCATGGACTAGGTGGCTTCAAAAACAGATATTTGTTTCTCACAGTCTAGAAACTGAAAAGTCTGAGATCAGGGTGCCAGCATGATCAACTTCTGGTGGAAGCCCACTTCCTGGCTTGCAGACAGCTGCCTTCTTGCCCTGTCCTCACATGGCAGTGGGGAGAGAGAGGGAGAAAGAGAGAGTGAGCTCTGGTCCCTTCTCATAAAGGTAGTAATCCCACCATGAGGTCCATAACCTCATCTAAACCTAATTACCTCCCAAAGGCCCCACCTCTTGATGCCATCACATTGGGGGTTAGGGGC
>SJYC01095887.1:0-33809 GCA_006408675.1 Madoqua kirkii
CATTGGGGGTGAGGGGCTGCCTGGGGGGTGGGGGGGGGTGGGAGGAATCACAGTGTTTAGTCCATAACGGACCTAAGCATGTGCTGTGGGACAGACTGCTATGAGATCCAGGTCACTGTAGCATCCCTTGCACACACCTACCCTGCACCCACACCTGGATGTTGCCCATCTGTAAACAAACCCTCCTAGAATCATCCTCCTTTGATTGTGCATCTGTTTCCTGTTAGCACTCCGACTGAAACAATATTGTTTTGTTTTAACTTTCAAAGATGACCATAACAAATACTGTTCATATCACCAGAATCTAGTAAGGCAATGGTACGTTTTACAGCAATAACAATCACAAGCAGTAATTCATAGGCAAAGTATTCCATCTCCCTCTTCAGTATAGCAGAACTGTCTCCACAACCCAACCCAAACCTAGTATGTCAGTTCCCTTAGCCTTTCTGCCAGAATTGAAACCCTTAGCCCAGCCTTCAAGGCCCTTCATTATCTGATCTGTTCTCTCCAGTGTTATTGATGGCATTTCCCGCCCCCTTCCCCCTACTCCCTCATGCCCCAAGCCCTCCCTCTGAATCCCCTCTTGTCTTCCTCTTCACTTTGTGCCAGGTAGTCCTTTAAAACTCAGCTCACCTCTCTCCTGCTAAGGGAATCCTGACACCTAAACCCCCACCCCACCCCATCTTCACACACACATCCTCTCCTAGGCTGGAAGACACTCATGTCCCTGTACCCCACACCACTTTATTTTCCTGCCCCCTGACTCCTGGATCATGATTCTTTTAAGGACTGGAGTTGACTGTTATTAATGTCTATAAGCTCATAGTAGGCACTTTAAAATTTGTTGAATGCATGTCTCCAGTGGCTTTACACTTTTGTTAAAAGCTGGCATGTGAACTGGACTTCCCATAGAAGACCTGGATAAATCTGGGACCAAGATAGTTACATGTTCCTCTTCTATCCCCACTCACCTTCTGCAAGAGCTGGAGACTTGGGAGAAGAGTCTGTTTCTTTTAAAGCATTTCAGCACTTCCCTCCTCCTCATGGAATGAAGACATAGCTCACCATCTTTGTCTTTAACGTGTCTGACTCTTTCCAACCCCATGGACTGTAGCCCACCAGGCTTCTCTGTCCATGGAATTTTCCAGGCAAGAATGCTAGAGTGGGTTGCCATTTCCTCCTCCAGAGGATCTTCCCAACCCACGGCTCAACCCACCTCTCCTGCATCTCTGCATTGGCAGGCGTATTCTTTACCACCGCACCACCTGGGAAGCCCTTTAACTTGTTCAACTCACTGCAAATTCCCAATGAATAGGACCTGAGTTTATTCAAGGTTTTACTCTTACACACTTCTAGGTATTTTTTTTTTAATTTAGATTTCTGAATAGGTAATGCATTATTATTGGTCAAAACCAAAACATATCCAAAGTTATATATATAGTGAAATTTCTCCCCTCACTCACCCCATGTTTCCATGAACCCAGTTCATACCCTCCATATGTAACCACTCTTAATTTCTTATATGTACTTAGTTCCAGAGTTGTTTAGTGCACATACAAACAAATTTCAAATATACATTCTTATGTTTCTCTCTTCTTTACCAAAGCGTGACATACTTTTTTGAACTGTGGGGTTTTTTTCAACTTAATATGTTTTAGAAAACTTTCCTTACCTGTTCATAACTAGCTTCCTTATTCTTTTGTACAGCTGCACAGTATTGCAGTGTGAATTTACTTAACTAAACCTTTATTGATAAACATTTGAATTGTTTCTAATCTTTCTTTGTAAGTAATGCCTAGAGTGATGCACATTTGAAATTTTAAAAAATTTTTTTAATTGAAATACAGTTGATTTACAATATTGTATTAGTTTCAGGTATACAGCAAAGGGATTTGTTTATATCTATGTATATATTCATATTCTTTTAAAATTTTTTCCATTATAGTTTATTCTAATATATGGAATATAGTTCCCTGTGCTATATAGTAAATCTTTGTTTATGTATTTTATATAAAGTAGTGTGCATCTGTTAATCCCATACTCCCAATTTATCCCCCCCTACTTCTCCTTTGGTAGCCATAAGTTTGTTTTCTATGATAATGATGCATATCCAATCTTGATATGATGCTATATGATTCGATGTATAATTCTTTTTAACATTTTGACTTTATTCTTTATTTCAGAAACTTTTAATCTGTTGACCAATCAATACATGACATTTGCTAAAGGATAAATTAAGACTAGGTTACAAATCAATGGCCTGAAAAAGTTATTTAACTTTATGAGTTCATTTCTGGGCATTTATCCATAGAATGTTGGACGATATAGCAGAGTATGAGTTCATTTCAATGGAGCAGGCGGGTGGATGTGTAAACTTTGCAATTTCTGCCAAGGTCATCTGGACAAAGAAGCATTCCAGATTCCCCTTGGGAAAAAACCTCAATTGTTTTAGTACTTTTGATGATCAGTAATATTTTAATATCTGTTGTTCAGTCACTCAGTCATGTCCGACTGTGAGAACCGATGGATGCTGCAGCCAGGCTTCCCTGTCCTTCACCATCTCCTGGAACTTGCTCAAACTCGTGTCCTTTGAGTTGGTGAAGCCATCCAATCATCTTGTTTTCTCTCTTCACTTTCTCCTCCTGCCTTCAATCTTCCCAAGCATCAGGGTCTTTTTTAATAAGTCAGCTCCTCACATCAGGTGGTCAAAGTATTGGAGCTTCAGCATCAGTCCTTCCAATGAATATACAGAGGTGATTTCCTTTAGCATGGACTGGTTTGATCTTCTTGCAGTCCAAGGGACTCTCAAGTGTCTTCTCCAGCACCACAGTTCAAAAGCATCAATTCTTTGGTGTTCAGCCTTCCTTATGGTCCAACTCTCACAACTATACATGACTACTGGAAAAACTATAGCTTTGACTATATGGACTTTTGTTGGCAAAGTATTATCTCTGCTTTTTGATATGCTGTCCAGTTTTGTCATAGCTTTTCTTTCAGGATTCAAGCATCTTTTAATTTCATGGCTGTAGTCACCATCTGTAGTGATTTTGGAGACTAAGAAAATAAAGTATGTCACTCTTTCCATTGTTTCCCCATCTCTTTGCCACGAAGTGAAGGGACTTGGAATATTAACGTGGTGTATTCAGCAGAAGTTACAAGAAAGGGAAGGACTGAGCTTTTCCATCTATATCCAGGGCACTGTGAGCCCTTGAAGGAAGGCACGCTGCTTCAGGAGTGTGCTCTGCCCTCTGCTTCAAGACCATGCTCACTCCAGAGGCTGAGACGTCAGTTGTGGGTTCCTTGTCTGCTCCCCAGGACAAGACGGGAATTCTGTGTTTGGGATTCTGTATGTTTATCCTGCTGCTATACAGACTGGTGTCCCACTTGGCCACAAGGAATTCTGTCCAGCTGCCCCCTGGCAGGGTTGATTAGTGAGGCAAGCCTTTGGGCACAGTACATGCTATATCTGCTAGAGGGCGGTGATGGGCTAGAAGGGGCCAATAGACTATTACTAGAACTTACTAATGGCTTGGAAGAGCTCCTTTCCTCAAAGAGGAGGACGGTGGATCTTATGAAGCTGTTCAGTCTAAACAGTGTCTGGCCTTAGACCTAACCTCAAGATGAGACACGTTTCTCTTCAGGAAGGCTGCGCCCTAGGCCTTCTGACTAAACCAACTGAGAACACTCAGCGGGGCCATGCCACCCTCTGCTAAACCTTGCTTTGGGGCCAAGAGACCTAAACTCCTCTAAAACAGTGAGATGCTCCATCTCCTGTATCTCTTTTATTAATTTATTTATTTTTGGCTGCCGTGAGTCTTCGTTGCATGGTTTGGGTTCTGGGGCAAACGGGCTCAGTAGTTGCAGTACACAGGCTTAGCTGCCCCATAGGACATGTGATCTTAGTTCCCTGACCAAATATTGAACCTGCATCTCCTGCATTGGAAGACAGATTCTCAACCACTGGGCCACCAGGGAAGTCTCTTCCTGTATCTCTTTGCATGTATATTTTATACTTTCCAAAGTGAAAGCCTTTTTTCTGTGGAAATAAGACAAAAGAAAAAATTTACCTTCATCTTTTTCTTTCTGACAAAAGAAAAATGTGAAGATAAAGTTAGAGGTCTAAATCAGAGAGAACTGTTGCTAAAAACACAGGTTTAAAGCCTTTTTATGAATAGTTTTCACAAACCTTGCTTTTCTTCTCACCATTAACCTTCCTGACCCTTTGAAGTCTCTGGTAATGGTATTTTATCTCTTTTATAGGTTTCTGGAACTCTCTCCAATTAACCCATTCCACCTCTTCCCATCTCATCAGGTTGGATATCGTCCTAAATTGGATGAACTACTCTATTTCACTTCTGATATTTGGTAGGTAAAATTTTTAAATTATAGTATGATTTTTGTGTGTGTTTATTTCCTGCCACAAGTCTTCAGTGAGCACTTATGAGTTCCTGTTCCAGTCATCTGGGGATGCATCAGTGAGCAAAACCAGTGAAATCATGCCTGTACCAATTTCTCCACTGAAGGGTGGGGTGGTAGATAAATACTTTTTTTATGACCAATAGTTGAACACAGGTCAGTTTAGTAAACTGATTTCCAATTCTCAAGTTCAAATATGATCCTGAGAAAAAAGTAAGCCCCTCTGTTAACTATTTTCCTTTTTTCCTTTCTCCTTCAGTTTTCCCAGACATCTCTTTGACTTTCCCCCAACACACACACACACACACACACACACACACACACACACTCCTATTTTTTAAAATCTCCTGCCTGAAAACTCATGAAATTAAGTGATTAATTAAGGTTTTGTATTGCGACAATATTTCTACATTTCAATTACCTATTGCTGTGTAATAAACAGCGCCATGATATAGTGGCTTAAAATAACAGCCATTTTATTTGCTTAGGATTCTGTGGATCAGGAATTTGGGCTGGGCTCAGCTGGTGGTCCTGCTTCATGTAACATTGTCTGGCTCACTCATAAGGTTACGTTCAGCTGGCAGTTTGGTCAGGGCTGGAGTGGTCAAGATGTCTTTAGGCTTCTCTCCATTGGTCTCTCTCCAGCAGAGCAGAGGGTTTCTTACATGGCAGCTGGCTTCCAAGATGGAAGACCAGCCTTGAAAATTACATATCACTTCTGTCACATTTTATTGGTCAAAAGACATCTCAGAGCCAGCACAGATTCAAAGAGAGACGAAACACATGCCACTCACTTATTGTTGGGGGAACAGCAAATTCACGATGCAAAAGAGCATGTGGGAGGGAAGATGTCATTACAGCCATCTTTGGAACATAAACTACTGTACAGACTATTTTATGTTAGTTGGTAATCCACCAGAAACAACAGTTATAGTCAGTAGTAATGAATCAAGTATTAGTTTGTTTTCTCTCTGTGTGTCTGTCTGCTTTTTACTAACAGTATCTGAGCTATAAAGAATGACTTGAACAATAATCCTGAGTTTCATGAGTATCCATCAGTATTTTTATTAATAACTCCTTTAGTTACAAGGAAGCAATTCTGGCTAGCTTTGTTAGTCACTAAGTTGTGTCCAGCTCTTTTGCAACCCCACGGACTATGACCCACAAGGCTCCTCTGTCCATGGAATTCTCCAGCCAACAATATTGGAGTGGGTTGCCATTTACTTCTCAGGGGATTTTCCCAACCCACTGGACACTGCTGCCGTGCAGTCTCACTGCAACCACATCTGTGACAAAGGCTTTCTCATGGCTCCAAGTCCTGAGTAAGAACAATCAATTGTCCAGTCTACCTGCTCCCTCATTGACCAGGAGGTGAGGAGAGGGTCCTTTCCCCCTTCAAAGGTTGAGGTTTAAAGTCAATAAAGTGTCCTGATGTGGCCTCTGCTACTTCTCTGACCTCAATTACTCTTCACTCTGCTGCAGCCTCAATGCAGAATACCAAGTATGTTCCTGCCTCAGGACCTTTGTACATGCCGCTTTCACACCTAAAGTGCTCTTACCTAAGTATCTGCATGACTCTCTCTCACCTTATGCAAATCTTTACCCAAACATCATCTTTTCATAAGGCCTTCCAACAGCCATTCTATCTAAAATTGTAAGGCTTTTCCCCATACTTCCTATCCCCTATCACTAGATTTTTTTTTAACCTCTTAACATTATTTAACAAAGCATATGTATATATTCTCTTCCCCCTAGGATGTAAGCTCCACGGAGGCAAGAATTTTAGTCTGTTTTATTCAATATTATGTCCTCGGCATCTAGAATAGAGCCTGGAAAACATTAAGTGTTCAATAAACATGTCTTGCTTAAAATGAATGTAGAGCCAGTATCTACATAATCCCTTTGAAATTCCTTAAAACACATTTGTTGTAAAGTTGACAATGATTCTTCTTAGAGTTTAATCCTTCTACCAGTATATCTGCCTAGAATATGTTTTTTCTCATTTTAATTTGTTAAAATGAAAATTTTTCTTAGGTTAAAAAATTGTTTAATTTATTGTTTCTTTTCCTTCAGCCAGGCTTATCCCTCTGCCTAAAAGGAAATTAGATGAGTTGGACAAGGATCATTTATTATAAAACCATACCTTATGCTTTGTTCAGTTCTCAGTGCTTCCAAAGTGATATTTGGCCGATTTATTGCACTACTTTTCAGGATATTGCCTCAAGCTTAATACTTTTCAAAGTCATCTCCTTCATCCCTCATTCTCGAAGACATGAAGTTGGCCTTTTTCCCATTTTCAGAAGTGTATTAGTCCTCAGGAGCTGCTTCAAGCAAAGCAGTACCACTGTGACCTTAACTAATTCATGAAGTGTCCCAAGAGACAAAAGACCCTGCCCAGAGACTAGAATCCATTGATAGCATCCAAGTAATCATCAGTGAGTCAAAAACATGTACTGATTGCAAAGCAGTGCTAGCTCTTCCCTTTTCTGTGGTTTAATGTCCAGCCTTCTCATTAGCTGAGAAGTTCATCAAGCTCTGCCTCATGCACACTTGTGCAAACTGGAAGCAGAAGGGAGAGGATTCAGCTGGCTTTAACAAATGCTTTGTGACATCTCACATTTGTGTCCCTGGCACAGGGCCCAATTTCAATAGCCCTATATCAGATGATAGCATATTCCCTCTTTGTATAATAATTGATGAAGATTAACTCTCATTCATTCATTCACAGAGCATGTTCAAATAAATGAAATGTTTCAATAAGTAAAATGGTCCCTATATCCACAAGGAGAAATCAATTTAAACAGATGAGTTTTGGGTGTTAGAAATGTTAATTTTTAAAACTACAGAAAACGACAACCATTACAATGAAACCCATATTCATTCCTACCAACCAGAATTAGTGACCATTATCATTTTGTCTTTTCTTATTTGTTTGTTTCCAGCCTTTAAAAAAAGGTCATGCAGTGCATGATAGTTAGAATAATATAACAGGGCTTAAAGTCAGTCAGTTCCCTACCCCTAGACCCCTAATCTTCTATTTCAAGGCAACCTCTACTGCAAATTTTTTGTATTTCCTTACAAAGATATTCTATGCACGTAGAAGTGAAGTGAAGTGAAAGTCGCTCAGTCGTGTCCAACTCTTTACAACCCCATGGACTGTATAGTCCATGGAATTCTCCAGGCCAGGATACTGCAGTGGGTAGCCTTTCCCTTCTCCAGGGGATCTTCCCAACCCAGGGATCGAACCCAGGTCTCCCACACTTCTTTACCAACTGAGCTACAAGGGAAGCCCATGCACATAGAAGCTTATATGTAAATGTATTCTCCACTTTTCTTTTTTTTTTTTTTTTCACAAATGGAAGCTCATGCTAAACAATATTCTGCATCTTAATTTTTGCAAGCAGTACATCTTGGAGACCTTTGAAACAAGAGAGTTGTAAGTCTAACATGAGAAAGTACTTTTTAACATCCATGATGATAAAATTTTGAAATAAGTCACTAAAATTGATAATATTAGTTTCAGCTCTCTCAAACCACTTCCAGCACCTCTGTCATTGAGGATCCTGAGAAGCCAATCTGAAACAGATTGATGTGGAATTTCACTGGGAAGTGCTCTTGGAATTAATACCTATGGAAGAGAACAGAAGAGGGAACAAAGCAGAAACGAGCAAAGAGGAAGTTAGGGTTGCAATGCAGTTTCAGCTACGGCCTTGTGACCGCTTGGGGAGCTAAAGCTGGAATGATCCTTCCGAGTTGTCCTTAGTCAAGGAGTCCAGGCCTTTAAACCTCTACATTAATCAGTTATGGGATGCAGATGGCCCCTGAAAGGTTGTGACCTTGGGCTACACGGTCTTCCCAGCCAAGACAACTTCCAGGGAAGGCCAACAGCTAGGGGCTACCTGCCAGAGGCACTCCCAAAATAGGGGGGAATAAGTTCTTCCTCCCTGAAGGGGAATCCAGGGAAAGCATCATAGTATCTACTCTGCTTTTTAGAAGTTCTCTTTTTAAATATTCATTTATTCATTTTTGGCTGTGCTGGGTCTTCATTGCAGCACGAGGGCTTTCTCCAGTTGTGGTAAACAGGGACTATTCTAGCTGTGGTGTGCCAGCTTCTCATTGCTATGGCTTCTCTTGTGAAGAGCACGTGCTCTAGGGCACACGTGCTCAGTAGGCTGTGCACAGCCTGCTGTGGGATCTTCCCAGACTAGGGATTGAACCTGTGTCCTTGCACTGGCAGGTGTATTCTTAACCACTGGACCACCAAGGAAATCCAAACCTTCCTGTTTTTAAGACTACATGTCACAGTATTTAGGAGTAAATTTCATGATAAATATAATTAACTTTCAAATGGCTCCAGAAAATATACTTGTGGGAATTGGACAAACAGATAAAGCAAATTTACAAAATGATAACAGTTAGTGAATCTAAGCATCTTCTATGTGGGTATTCATAGTATTAATTTTTGCAATTTTCCTGTGGCATTGGTAACATAGTATAAGAGGTTGCACCTAGAACCCAAACGCTAGAACCAGGTGACATAACTTGTTAAAGGTGGATAACTATTTAAGGTCATTACGCTAGAGTCTCATGGTGATCCTCTCAGGTCTTCTCCCAACTTTCAGACCTCATTTTGGACAGGAAGGATTTTCCACCAACATAAACATGTCTTTAGTAAAGATAGTGGGGTGATTTGAGAACACATGCTCTCTGCACATCACTGTAAAGAAAAGTACCCCAAACTTAACAAATCAAAATGAAAGTACTGTGTGCCCTTTCAATATTCTCCTAGAGCATTATTTCTAATAAGACTGCCTAACAAGCCTGATGGTCTAGGAAATGGAATTTTGTTTGGTTGGCCATTTACTGTTGATTTGAGCCTAGACTCTGTGAAGTTATGTATTACCATAGAAAATTGATGATGATTTTTGCCCAATCAATATAATAATCTCAAAGATTATGGTTTTACTCTTAGGACATCTACCAGTTTTGTATCTAATTTTGCCATCTTATTCCAGCATTCTTTTTTTCACCGAAGCAATATATCAGCTTCCTAGATCCTCTTTGGATCAGTTTCACCATCCTCCTATTTCTTCATTAATAATTAAATAAATCTTTGATATATTGTGTATTTCTGTAAAAGTCTTGTTTTTGAATCTTATATTGCGACCTCCTCCAGACTGCTATCTTCTAGTTTCCTTTGAAAAAAAATGTTTCTTTTGTTTATCACCATAAATTCTCTTAATAGAATTATACATCAGAATGCTCTTTTACACCAAACCTTCAACTCTGTCTTGCATGGGATGCCTCCAGTGGAGTTTTCTTACCCATCATTCTCCTTGAGACATGTAACTTATTTCTCTCCCTGGAGTATTTTAAAGGATTAAAATTCCATTAGTCCTGCAACAACAACAAAAAAATCTATAAAGCCAATAAAATCAACTGCACAATTATATTACATGAAAATAAAATACCTAGAAATATAAATACAAACAGCGACATTAGAAGAGTGAATTATATGAGCAACAAAGAGTTGCCCTGGAGCTGTAGGAACAGGCTAGACTGTGCTATTCTTTATATCCATCATCCCCTCTGCCTGGGCTGAGCTTTGTTCTCATTGCCCAGTGTCACTGCCATGCCAGTTGTTAGTGTTAGTCACTCAGCTGTGTCCAACTCTTTGCAACTCCATGGATCCTCTGTCCCTGGATCCTGCAATAGGATCCAAGATTCCTGGAATGACAGTTGTTAACTATTTTGGCTATCACTCTCGAATTAATACAACTGTAATAAGGTTATTTTTATTTTTGTCATCATTTAAAATCATGGTATGTTAGAGTTTAGAGGTGTTAGTCCCTTAAAGAAATAAAAATGAACTTACATGAAGTGACTATAATAGTCAAATTCATAGAGGCAGAAAGTAAGACAGCTAAGGGATGTTGAGGGGATGGCAAGTTAGTGCTTCATAGGTACAGAGTTTCAATTTAGGAAGATGAAAAAGCTCTGGAGACAGATGGTGGTACTGGTTGCAGGACAATGTATATGTAGTTAATGCTACTAAATTGTACACTGAAAAATGGCTAAAATGATAAATTTTATCTTATGCTATTTTACTACCAAAAAGTCGCTACTAAAAATAGTTAATTTTAAAAAAAGAATCAGGGACTTCCTTGGTGGTTCAGTGACTAAGACTCCACATTTCCAATGCAGGGGACCCAGGTTTGATCCTGGGTCAGGGAACTAGATCCCATGGGTTACAGCTAAGACCCAGTGCAGCTAAATAAATATTTTGAAAACAAACAAACAGAGAGTCTTCTGATTATCTGTATCATTTTTTAAAAATTTAAATAAAATAATGAGACAAGTAGAAAATAAGTTCATATAGATGTGAAAAGGATTAAAAAAGTGATAGTTGTTCAGAAAAAACAATAAAAACAATGGTTAAGGGTATTAATTTCACTGAAGAGACTACAGAAACATTGTTGGTATACTTATACCATATATAAAAATTGTATCTTCTCCAAGAGAGGAAATAACCTCCAAGAGAACAAGATGAAAGTTAGAAATTTGGGTTGATTACTGGAAACACTCTCTATCTAGGAGATAAATATTGAATTATGAAATGGTCTCCTCAGGGAAATTGTGAAAGTCATCATCCAAAATATTAAAAATTAAATCAGATAAAACATTAGACAGGCTTAATGTAGGAAATGATCCTGTCCTGGTTTGGGGGAGACAGACTGGAAGACTTGTTGGGGCTTTTCTATTATTTATCTGAAAAATTCTGCCAAGCAGCAAAATCCATATGTTCAACTTAGGCATAAGCTCTGAAACTGCTATTCAGAGTTCTTGGAAAAAAAAACAAACAAACAGTAGGTTAATAGAGACTAGAGACAGGGCTGTTACTGTTCATTGGCAAAGTCATGTCCAAATCTTTGCAACCCCATGGACTACAGCACACCAGACTGCCCCTTCCTCCACTATTTTCTGGAGTTTGCTCAGATTCACATCCATTGAGTTGGTAATGCTATCTAACCATCTCATCTTCTGCTGCCCATTCCTCCTTTTGCCCTTCAATCTTTCTCAGCGTCAGGGTCTTTTCCAATGAGTTTGCTCTTTGCATCAGATGGCCAAAATATTGGAACTTCAGCTTCAGCATCAGTTGGAGTCCTATTTTGAATGTATTAGAGACCCAGGCATGCCCAGATCCTGCACTGCCAAGCATCCTTCATGCTTAGTTGGTTCAACCACATGAAAAGAAAGAGCCAAATTGAAAGCAAAGTTTCCTTTCATTACCGTCTGAGCCAGCACTTCATACTCCCAGAGAGAGGGAGGGAGTCTCTGGCTGGATTGGAGAATGTGGCTTCTGCTTAAGGCTTCATTTCTTTTTTCCAAATAGGAGGAGCCTGCACCTCTGGAGGGCGTATAGAATGGAAGAGAGGAGACACGGAGTCTGCCCCAAGTGGAGAAAGGCTACCACACAAAAGATGCTGGAGATAGATTCCAACTTGGACAAACACTCAACTTGCCTGTTAACAAACCTCCCCAGCTAATAATGTGGGCTCTAATCTACATATTAACAACTCTTCCCCTGTGGGCAAAGACCTAGGAGTTGTGTGGAGAAGGGAGATGTGTCCTATCCCCATTTTCTCACACTCAAAAATAAATTATGTATGAGGGTCAATTCTCAGGAATGCAAAATTATTTAATATTGGAAGGACTGATGCTGAAGCTGAGGCTCCAATACTTTGGCCATCTGATGCAAAGAGCCAACTCATTAGAAAAGACCCTGATGCTGGGAAAGACTGAAGGCAAAAGAAGGGGATGACAGAGGATTAGATGATTGGATGGCATCACAGACTCAATGGACATGAGTTTGAGGAAACTCTGATAGTGAAGGACAGGCAAGCCTGGCATTGCTGTAGTCCATGGGGTTGCAAAGAATCAGACACGACTTAGTGCCTGAACAACAACAAATTCACATGTTCACCTCCTGTAGAATTGTGAATGCCAGTAGTGTGTTAGTTGCTCAATCGTGTCCGACTGCAATCCCACGGACTGTAGTCTGCCAGGGTCGTCTGTCCATGGCATGCTCCAGGCAAGTATACTGGAGTGGAATGCCAATACTGCTAAGTCCCTTCAGTTGTGTCCGACTCTGTGCGACCCCAGAGATGGCAGCCCACAAGGCTCCACCATCTCTGGGATTCTCCAGGCAAGAACACTGGAGTGTGTTGCCATTTCCCTCTCCAGTGCATGAAAGTGAAAAGTGAAAGTGAAGTTGCTCAGTCACGTCTGACTCTTCGCGACCCCATGGACTGCAGTCTACCAGGCTCCTCTGTCCATGGGATTTTCCAGGCAAGAGAACTGGAAAGCCAATAGAAGCCTGCAATTAAAAGCCTTTATACTCTGATTCATGTTGAGGTTTGACAGAAAACAACAAAATTCTGTAAGGAAATTATTCTTCAAAAAAAAATTTTTTTAAGCTTTTATAGGCTTTCAGGATGGATGTCCAGAAATATTGTGAGTTGAAATTTAAAGTCCTATCACAGAAGGAGTTGTTTCTATAGTTTGGAGGACAAATATTTTGGTTGGAAAGGAGATAAGATAAATTTGGATCAAATTAAGGGAGAGTCCTAGTATTATGTGGAAAATGTTATTTTCCTAAACATAAAATGAAAACATTGAAATTTATTAAATGAACGTGAAGGAGACTAGAAGGAATGTAAAAGAAAAATATGTTGAAATGTAATGACAGAAAACCTGAGAACTTCTCAGCTAGACCTTCAACAAGTTATGAGTGAAAACATACTATCCATTAGCTGTCATTCATTCAACAAATATTTATTAGGTATCTATTTTTGTGCCAGATACTGGCAGGTGTTGAGGATAAAACAGGATGGGATAGACACTGTTCCTTCAAGGTAGGGATGGCATACATTAACCAAAGAATCATACAAATATCTAATTGTAAACTGTGAGCAGTGCTGTGATATGAAAGAAGAGGGCTTAAAAACAGCCGGTAGCCAAGTAAACCACTTTAGTCTGGGAGTGAAGAAAAGCTTCCCTTACATGGGGTATTTGCACTGTGTACCTTAGTCCGCATTTTCTCAAATGCAGACCCTAAGACAAGGGTTTGGGCACAAATGTCTTATTTAAGAGTGAAAGAAAATTTCATGAACCGGAGCCTGGCAGGCTACAGTCATGGGGGTCACAAAGAGCTGGACATGACTTAGCAACCGAGCACGCACAAACAACTTACTTAAGCGTGAATGAGTAGGTTAAGGAAGGAAAACTTTTCCATTAAAAAGAAAGGAAGGGCCAGGAAATATGGTGTGACAGGAGGCAATGGAAATTTTGTAAGGAGAAAGTGATCGCCAATGTTAAGAACTGCCAATAAATCAAGATGAGGGTTAAAAATGCCTTTTGAGTTTAGTGACATGGAGGCAATTCTGACAACATGAGCCACTTCAGTGAAGTAAGGAGGCAGACACAAGAATGAGATGGGTTCAGTAGTAAGAGAGTGGTAAGGAAAGGAAGACAAAATGTTCTCTGACTGGAGACAGTGAGCAGAGGACAGCCATTTAAGCCAGCATCGTAAGGAGTTCAATTTTATTCTGAGCACAATGGAAAGCTGTTGATGTTTCTAAGAGAAGAGTAAATCTTGTGATTTACATATTTAGAGGATCACTCTAGGTACTCTGTAGGAAATGGACTGGAGAGGGGAAGAGTGGAGAGACCACTTAGGAGGCTCTTAAATAAATAACCCAACTGAGAAGCTGGTGGGCAGCCCCAGGATGGTGATGGTGAAGTTGTAGAGAACTGGATGAATTCAGGATCTATTTTACAGATGGACTTAGCATGTACTTAGTCACTGGAGGAGTGGGGGTGAAGGAATGTGGGAAACCCAGCTTTTAGGCTCAGCAAATGGATGAATGATGGTGTTATTTACTGAGATGGGAAACACTGGAGCGGGAATAGATATTGAAGGAAAGTCAGTGTCAATTGCACACATTACTGTGCAATATTTTTTATGCATGAATGTCTAAGTCTGGAGCTCCAAGGACAGATCTGGGCTAGAGACGTGGAATCATCAGCATGGAGACAACATTTTAAGTCTCAAAGTAGAAGAAGGTAAGCTAGAGAGAGAATGCATATAGAAAAGAAAAGAGGTCCCAGGTTGAATTTAGAGCTTGGTTAGAGGCTAAGGAGCCAGCAAGGGAGACTGAAAAAAGACAGAAAGGTAGAACAAAAATAAGGAGATGGTGATTTCCAGAGTCCAAAAGGAGCAAGAAATCAGAAAGAGAGCAGACAGCATCTAATGCTGCTGAAAATTTGAGTGAGAAGATGGAAAAGGCACTGCATGTTTTGCAACAGAGAAGTCATGAGTGTCAGTGGAGAGGTAAACACAGAGACTAATTAGGGTGAATTTAAAAGTAATTTAGACTCAAGGAAATAGGTATGTTCCACAGAAGTATCTCATATAAATGGTTTTGTGTTCAAGGGGACCATAGCAGGATGGGTAGTGGAGGGATATACGTCATCACTAAAGACTTTCTTTTTTCTTTAAATGGGAAATGGTAGAGGCATCCCAGGTGGCACAAGTGCTAAAGAACCCACCTACCAGTGCACGTTACGCAGAAGACAGGGGTTCAATCCCTGGGTTGGGAGGATTCCCTGGAGTAGGAAACGGCAGCCCACTCCAGTATTCTTGCCTGGAGAATCCTACGGATAGAGGAGTCTGGCATGCTACAGTCCATAAGGTCGAAGAGTCCGACAAGACTGAGCAACTAAGCACAAAGCACAGCACGGAGTCAGTCTACGCGGTGATGGCAATGATTTGAAGCAAGCGGAGAATTAGATGAAGCAGGAAAAACTGCTGATGCAGGAATAGTGTGGATATCTCCAAGAGTACAGTCCTAAAAAGAATAATGGGATCCCAAAATGAAGAGTTTATATTTTCATGGACGCATGTTTTTTTCCATTTGCTCACTAATTGCATAATGAAATTTATGTTGAATTTAATTCAACGGGGAGAAAAGATTTGCAGTGACACCTCCCAGGCACCAGGTGGTGATGTTCAGCTGTGGTCAATTCTCTGTCACCTGAGCACCTGTTTAGGAACAAGTGGATAAAAACACTTTTGTCCTTCCAAGTTGAACTGAGTTGGCCTCAGGGCAACTGGAATTGTGAGTGACTTTCTGGTT
Organism: Madoqua kirkii; assembly: GCA_006408675.1. Lineage (NCBI taxonomy): Eukaryota > Metazoa > Chordata > Mammalia > Artiodactyla > Bovidae > Madoqua > Madoqua kirkii. The sequence goes on from SJYC01095887.1 coordinate 15,615, forward strand.
TGGCTCTTTTAATGGAATTGCAACTCCTAGTTTGGGAAGAATAGAGGGTTTATGCATTTGAAGAGGGCATTGTGATACAAAGCACAAAGGGGAGGAATCCATCCTCCGAACAGGGGTTGGGAGTGAGCAATTTACCTGCCACTAAAAACAGGGCGGAACTGGCTAGAGAGTAAATAACCCTGAAAATCAGGGAGGAGCCTAGTGTATTCATTAACAGGGAAACACTTACCAAGTGGGAGTTTTTGCTGTGTTGCAGGAATTGACTGCAGAAGGCAGCTGTGGGGGTTGACCCCTTGACCTGTAGCCTTCCAGTGAGTTACACGTGACAGCTATTCTGTCCCCAGGCCAGCTGACCCGCTGCAGCATCTCTGGAGCAGGAAAGTTGGCATCTGTGCTGCTACCACTGGTTTTCGCTTACAAGCCTCTGAATTTCTGTCCTTGTCGTACTGAAATAATCTCTTAATCACATCCTTCCTTTCTTACATCCTGGCCCCAATCTGACCTCCTGGGAGGGCGTCCATCCGAGTAGCACAATAACTCAGCCAGCCACACCCTCTTCTTGACTAATATAGACATTATTTATTTAAATAAGTTTATGCACCAATTTGCTGTATCCTGCCATGCATTTCCACTCTTATAAGGTGGTCAGAACCTTCCAATAAACCAGTTCTATCCTTCCAAGTTTGTGAGTCTGTATTCTGTCTCGGCAAGGGCTGCTCCTATTACCCCTGAAGCTTTGGTACAATAAAATGGCACCCCACTTCAGTACTCTTGCCTGGCAAATCCCATGGGCGAAGGAGCCTGGTAGGCTGCAGTCCATGGGGTCACTAGGAGTCGGACACGACTGAGCGACTTCACTTTAACGTTTCACTTTCATGCATCGGAGAAGGAAATGGCAACCCACTCCAATGTTGTTGCCTGGAGAATCCCAGGGACGGGGGAGCCTGGCAGGCTGCAGTCTCTGGGGTCGCACAGAGTCGGACACGACTGAAGTGACTTAGCTGCAGCAGCAGCAGCAGCAGCAGCAGATAATCCCAGAGGTAATTTGATTTCGGTGTTAAGCAACCAGTTCCCTCTTATGCCTTCCATGGTCTTTATGAATGCTCAGGTCCCCTTTGTTTTGAAAAAGCATCTCTGCTCCTGTGGCACCCCCAAACATCCTATTTCTTGCTTTCCTTTTATTGATAAACTTCCCTTCCTTTAGCTGTCTGAACCCTGTCTTCAGTGGGTTAGCTGGAAAGTAATCTCTCCAAGATGAGCAATGATTCTCACCAGCCTCGTCTTCTTTTGGCATTCTATTCTCCTGGACTTCTCAGCATCATTTGATACTGCTGACCATCTTTCCTTCTTGGAATGGCTTCTTTCTTTCTTTGTTTTGGTTGGCATGACACTGGACTAACTTGATTCTTTTCCCTACTCTGATCCCTTCTTCTCTGTTGCCTTAGAAGTCTCTTCTTGCTTCCATCCTTGGAGAGCAGTTCCCCAAGGGTCAGTCTCATTTGGGAAGCTGAGACACCCATGAAGGCTTGCCTCAGTGTTAATGATTTTTCTCTATGTGATCTGATCCTCTCACAAGATTACTAGGCTTGTTTATCTAATTGTCCTCCAAGTGTTTCCACTGGGATGTATAGTTCTCACCTCAAGTTCAACACTTATTTAAAAAAAAAAAAAGCTTCACATTTCCCTTGGTCCCTGAAATCAGCTCCTCCCAATTTTTCTTTTCCAGTTCGGTGTTTGTTTTCCAGTTCAATGTTTTTTCTGGTCACCCAATGGTAAAAACTTTGAAGCATTTATGATCTTCTGTTTTCAAACCTGTTTTAAACCCTCTTGTTCCAAGTACCAACCATGTGATTTAGAACAAATTAGACAACCAGATAATCAGTTTGGCTATCACTTAATTCACATTAAATAAGGATAATAATAAAAACTCAAGGTTATTGTGAGGTACATGTAAAGTGTCCTGCACAGCACTTAGAACATCAAAAATGCACAAAAACTTTTGACACTGAATTCTCTCCATCTCTCACCCCCTATTACTTACCTTACCAGCCAAAGACTTTCCCTTGCATTTAAGTAATAAGCAAGCAAGACTTGATAGTCTCTTGTTCTTCCATCATGCATATTTTTCTTGGATTAATTTCATTTGAACATTGCTTTCATGATGTTACCACTGTGAGCCAGTTTTTTAATGGCTCCCCATTCTCTTTCTCAGACTCTGAACTCACTAGTCAGCCTCACTCCAGGCTCACTCTTCCCCAGTGCAACTCTGTGGCATTTCTGCCTTTTTTCTCTCTGGCTGGTGATCATGCCAGGCCCACTTCTGCCTCATGATTTCACATACCACACCTCTGGATAGGCCTAACTCCATATACTATTTCAGATCTGTTTAGATTTATCTTCAGAACACGTTCCCATGACTCTTTTGATGACACTTTCAGAGGCTAGGTTATCACAGTCTTCACAGTGAGTCTGTACTTCACAATTTAGTCATGATAGTAATAGCATTTTTATCACTTCTGATTTTTTAATGTCATTTTAAAATAATTTATTTTTGGCTGTGCTGGGCCTTCGTTGCTGCATGGACTTTTCTCTAGTTACAGCAAGCACGGGTCACTCTCTAGCTGTGGTGCAGGGGCTTCTCATTGTGGTGCCTCTCAGGGACGCAGGCTTCAGTAGTTGTGGCGCATGGGCTCAGCAGTTGCGGTTCCTGGGCTCTAGAACACAAGCTCAAAAGATGCAGCTGACTTAGTTGCTCTAAGGCATGAGGGATCTTCCCTGATCAGGGATTGAACCTCTGTCTCCTGCATGGTGGGCGGATTCTTTACCACTGAGCCACCAGAGAAGCCCCTCCCCTTTTTCAATGAATCACTAAGAAATACTTCTATATGAATATTAATAATAGTCAAAAGGTGGAAACAACCCAAATGTCTTTCATTTATCACTTGAAAGACATTTGGTTGTTTTTATCTTTTGGCTATTATTAATGTAGCTGGATCGTAAAGAAAGCAGAGCACCAAAGAACTGATGCCTTCAAACTATGGCACTGGAGAACACATCTGAGAGTCCCTTGGACAGCAAGGAGATCAAACCGGTCTTGAGGGAAACCAACCCTGGATACTTGTTGAAAGGACTGATACCGAAGCTGAAACTCCAGTATTATGTTCATCTGATGCAAACAGCTGACTCATTGGAAAAGTCCCTGATGCTGGGAAAGATTGAGGGCAGAAAGAGAAGAGGTCATCAGAGGATGAGACGGCTGGATGGCATCACCGATGCAATGGACGTGAGCTTGGGCAAACTTTAGGAAATGGTGGCGAACAGAGAGACTGGCGTGCTGTACAGTCCATGGGGTCGCAAAGAGTCGGACATGACTGAACAAAAACAACAATCTTTGTAAACAAGTATTTGTGTGGACATATGTTTCCAATTCTCCTGGGTATATATTTAGGAGCAGAATTGCTAGGTTATATGGGAATTCCATATTTAACATTCTAAGGAACTGCCAAATCATTTTTCAAAACAGCTGACCATTTTGTACTCCCACCAGCAATGTGTGAGGGTTGTATTTTCTCCACATCTTAGCCAATACTTGTTACTATCATCTTTTTTATTATATCATTTTAGTGGATGGAGAGTGTTATCACATTGCAGTTTTGATTAGCATTTCCCTGATGCTTAATAACGTTGAGCATCTCATTACGCGCTTTTTGCCTATTTGTACATCTTTGAAGAACCGTCTACTCAGATCATTTGCCCATTCTAAACCTAATATTACTTGTGTCAGGTCTTAGTTACCACCTTCAGGATCTTCATGGTGTCACATGGGATCTCGTTGCATCTTTTGCTGCGGCACACAGGCTCCAGCTGTGGCTTGTGGGCTCAGTAGTAGGAGTCTATGTGCTAAGTTGCTCTGCAGCACGAGACCTTAGTTTCCTGACCAGGGATGACCTCAGGCACCCCCCTGCAGTGGAAGCACAAGTTCCTAACCACTGGACCATCAGAGAATTCTCTCTTTTCACATTTTTAAAATGAAATTTTTTTTTTATGTTGGAGTATACCTGATTTACAAGCTGTGATAGTTTCAGGTAAGCAGAAAAGGGACCAGTCATAGATATACATATATCCATTCACCTTGAAATTCCCCTCCCATCTAGATTGCTACAGAACATTGAGCAGAGTTCCCTGTGTTATACAGCAGGTCCTTGCTGGTTTTTCATTTTAAATAAAGCAGTGTGTGCATGTTGATGACAAACCCCCTACCTAACCCTTCCCTGCCTCTCTTCACATTTTTGTTACTGTCCTTTGAAATACTGACATTTTTTATTTTGATAAAACCCCAGCTTAGTTTTCTTTCATTGTTTTTGCTTTGATGTCCTGTTTAAGAATGCATTATTTAATCTATGGTAACAAAGGTTTACTCCTATGCTTCCTTCTAAGAATTTTACAGTTTAAATATCATATTTAGGTCTATGATCCGTTTTCAGTTAATTTTTATAAATGGCATACTGCTAAGTCCCTTCAGTTGTGTCCGACTTTTTCTCCACATCTTAGCCAATACTTGTTACTATCATCTTTTTTATTATATCATTTTAGTGGATGGAGAGTGTTATCACATTGCAGTTTTGATTAGCATTTCCCTGATACTTAATAACGTTGAGCATCTCATTACGCGCTTTTTGCCTATTTGTACATCTTTGAAGAACCGTCTACTCAGATCATTTGCCCATTCTAAACCTAATATTACTTGTGTCAGGTCTTAGTTACCACCTTCAGGATCTTCATGGTGTCACATGGGATCTCGTTGCATCTTTTGCTGCGGCACACAGGCTCCAGCTGTGGCTTGTGGGCTCAGTAGTAGGAGTCTATGTGCTAAGTTGCTCTGCAGCACGAGACCTTAGTTTCCTGACCAGGGATGACCTCAGGCACCCCCCTGCAGTGGAAGCACAAGTTCCTAACCACTGGACCATCAGAGAATTCTCTCTTTTCACATTTTTAAAATAAAATTTTTTTTTTTATGTTGGAGTATACCTGATTTACAAGCTGTGATAGTTTCAGGTAAGCAGAAAAGGGACCAGTCATAGATATACATATATCCATTCACCTTGAAATTCCCCTCCCATCTAGATTGCTACAGAACATTGAGCAGAGTTCCCTGTGTTATACAGCAGGTCCTTGCTGGTTTTTCATTTTAAATAAAGCAGTGTGTGCATGTTGATGACAAACCCCCTACCTAACCCTTCCCTGCCTCTCTTCACATTTTTGTTACTGTCCTTTGAAATACTGACATTTTTTATTTTGATAAAACCCCAGCTTAGTTTTCTTTCATTGTTTTTGCTTTGATGTCCTGTTTAAGAATGCATTATTTAATCTATGGTAACAAAGGTTTACTCCTATGCTTCCTTCTAAGAATTTTACAGTTTAAATATCATATTTAGGTCTATGATCCGTTTTCAGTTAATTTTTATAAATGGCATACTGCTAAGTCCCTTCAGTTGTGTCCGACTTTGTGCGACCCCATAGACGGCAGCCCACAAAGCTCCCCCGTCCCTGGGATTCTCCAAGCAAGAACACTGGAGTGGGCTGCCATTTCCTTCTCCAATGCATGAAAGTGAAAAGTGAAAGTGAAGTTGCTCAGTCATGTCGGACTCTTGGCGACCCCATGGACTTCAGCCTACCAGGCTCCTCCGTCCATGGGATTTTCCAGGCAAGAGTACTGGAGTGGGGTGCCATTGTTCTAATTTAACTCTTTATGCATATGGATAGCCTTTCTGTGTTTTAAATATTCCGCTATTAGAAATATGTTCCTTAAGAGCTTGTGACATGTGTTATGCAGCTACAGATGTGTCTCAGGGCCCTGCACTCTGCTTAGCACAGTTAGCCACCTTCTTTGTACGTGTGTGTGTGAACAGTTCATATGTCTGTCACAGGCAGAACATTTTACAAGATGATGTGATGTTCAAAACCTGTTGCCTAAGGATCAACCAGCATGATTTTCTACCAAACAGCTTTCTGTAATCTAGAGCAGTAAATACAAGAGTGTATTTCTTTCCCCTTGAAGTAGAGATTTCAATGTTATCTCAGAGGCTTTCTTTAGGTCTGTGTCAAAATAGCCCCACCCTGAAGCAAGTCTTCCTTGTTGCTCATTTTGCCAGACTTTTCCTTGCTGTCCACCTTGAATATCACTTCTATCAAAAAAGTGGCCCCTGCAACCTTCCTTCCCTTTATTAGTTCACACTCCATGCCCCTTGATTTCTACCTCCTTAGTAGCTTTCACAGGGAGCTCCATTTTTGGTAATCCTTGAGACAAACAGAGAATTCTGCTCACCTGGTATTTGACAAGAATAATTCATTATCTTGCTGGCCTCAAATGGCATTTTTAAGTGCATTTTAAAATACTTCTACACATTCCTACTCACACAAACCTTCCCTTATGTTTTTCTATCCCCTAACCTCTCTATATTTCAAACTCAGTGGTTACATTTGCTTCAAAACTTTTAAGACTGTAAAACACAGTTTAAGTGGGCTCAGAGGAAAAGCTGAAGTCAACCTGCGGACTACCAAGTCGGAGGGCTGCATTTGACGGCAGATCTGTGAGGTATCATTTGGTCTAAACCTAAGCCCAGTGCTTGGTACCTTATTTGGATATTGCTGCTTTCAATGCTTGAGCTGTTCTTCCAAACACTGGCGTTCTCGGCTACTTTTCAGTATGATGTAAGTACCACAAGTATTGCACTGTCTTAAAGGTTCTAGTGAGGGATTTCAGATAAGATTCCACATCTGAACACACTGGGAACGTTAGGTGGAAGTAAACATTTAAGAAATGTATTTGAAGGTCTCACTCAATAATCGAGAAAAAAAATCCCCAGTTTCAGAGATTCCAGTCTGACTCCTCTTTTATCTTCAAAGCAAGCAACAGCTTGAAACACTCAAAAAGAGGGCCTACAGGGACCAGCTGCACCCAACTCAGCCTAACTATTCCTCTAATAGTTCTTTTAGGGGGTCACTGCCTACCCTGTGCTTCCAGTTGTCTCGAACACCAACTGCTGATTATCTGAAGCTAGTAAAGTCGCTTGTAAAGTTATAATTAAGCTGTTTCAATGCTAAGAAACGGGACTGATATTTGCAATATTAACACCCCGCTCCCAGCTCCCCATCCTAATGTAGTCAGCAGCAGCCAGAGTGGTAGGCATTGTGGTGGGAGGCTCTTCAGAAAGTAACTCACTGGAGAGTTCAAAAAAGAGAACTAGAATGTGGAAACTGAGCCTTGAAAGAGTTTCTGAGCCACAACAGTTGGCTTAGACAAATTTGCCTGAAGGAAAGGGAATATTCAGAAAGGATGTGGATATTTTGGGTTCTACAAAGGCATGTTTAAGAAGTCATAGTAATTCAGAGCTTGCTGGAGCACTTGCAAAGTTTGTTGAGGTACAATTCTCAGCCTCATTTCTGGCTCTATTTTAAGTCTCTAAACTTCCACTTCTCATCTTTTTTCCTTGTTGTTTTGTGCCTTTTATAATGTATGCTATCTCATAGTTTGTACCTCATGACATATCTTTGGATATAGGTGTAGAAATAAGCACATACATTTCCAAGGCAGGATTTCCCCCCAAAATGAAATATCTCCATGGGGGCAGACATAGTGTTTCCTAGCGTTTTGAGTTGACTTGACCCTAGCATGTCTTTCATTTTCTTTGTGCTAAGGTATTTGTAAATTGTGGGCAAGACAAAGAACTTGAAGTCCCTGCTCTCAAAGAACTCATGTCTTATTTGGGGATATTTAAAAACACAAAAGGAAACCCCTGAAGGTCCTGTCCAGGTTCCAGCAGCTGCTCTATCAGTTGTGTCTATCACTGTGAAGGTAATCGCAGGCCCAGAGAAACTGAGATGCTGGATGTAATTAAAGGTGGTGACAGACAAGTCCTGACTGCAAAGCTTCGGAATTTTTAGAAAATAAAAAAAATAGAGAGGCAAAATAACCTCCCTTGATTTTAACACCCAGAGAGCTTGTTAACATCTTGGTGTATTTCCTTTCACTCTTTCTCTTAATAATTAGAACTAGATACGCTTGTGATTTTTTACAGTTGCATGTACAGTTCTGTAGGTTTTTTTTACCCTAACAAGTTACTATTTTATTAAAAACATTTTCCTATTATATTTGCAACACCATAATTTACATAAACATCGCCTCCTCTCTGGACGTTCATACTGCTTCCAAGTGAACTATTTAGAACCTCCATGAGAAGAAATGATTGGAGAGCGGAGAGCCTACAGACTCCGAGGCATCAATTTCTCCATGATGACTAGCTGAAAATGCTGTAGTGGTTTTCCCTATTTTTGGTGCCAAACCTCTGGGATCTGACTAAACTTCACTGCTTTTCTTTTACTCTTTTATGGGTCCCACCCCTTTCTTGAGGCCTCTAACCTCGTTTCCCAATAGTGTTGCTGAACACAGGATTATTTGCCTAGGGTGAGGGTTGGGAGGGGGTCCTCTTTGAAGAGTCTGACACAGTTCAAGACTTGGAGGCTTTTAAAACCGGGGGTCTTTTATGGGATCTGGGATATCTTATCTGCGTCTTCCTGACCTAAATTAGTCGAGCCCTCTATTTGCCAGCGAGGCAGTTTTCCAGTAGCCGTTTTTGACTGGAGCCCTCTCGGTTGAGTGCGATAGTAAAAGGGGGAAGTGGAAGTGAAGTGGGAAGCTGGAGGACCGTTCTCCATCACTGGTCAGTCTCAACAGGTAACATTCTTTAGTTCTTCCCATTCCTGCTGGCACTGGTTCAGAGCTATTAAAATTCCTTCAAGGTGTGGCTGAGGGTGGGGTAGAGGGATGTCCAGCCATCTAAATAACTTAGTAGACTGGGATTGTTAAAATGCAAATAAAAACACACAAATATGTACACAGAGTCGAAAAGCCTGGAGAAAAGAGTTTCCGAATAAATCTCACTGCCCTGATTCCACCACACCCCCACCGCCCCCCAACTACAGCATCGTGGACCTAAATGACTCACTTCTGGTTGCAGCTTCCGAATGGGTTAAGAGCGCAAGTAAACTCTTGGGAGTCCGGCAGGAGTTGCTGATTGTGCCGGACATTGCTTGCAAAGCAATTTTGCGGTTCACCTCTCTCCGCTTTTTCTCATTCTTTTGTTGGATGTTCGCGGAGTTGGCTTGGGCATTTACTTTTTTTTAAGTTTTTAAGTCCCCAATCCCCTGTCTTCAGCTCCCGGAGTGCGGCACTTCTCACCGCCCCCAAGACTTTTGGGTTCTCTCCAGCCGTGGGGAGGGGGCGGGGGGACTTTTTTTCCCCGAAAACGACCTTGCCCTGGGAATTTCCTGTGGCCATTTCTCACGGACGAGCCCCCTCCTCCGGCTGGAAGCACCGACACCCACCGCCGCATGCCGTCTCGGAGCCAGAGACGCGAGCGTGGAAGGGAGCGCCCGGCGCCTCCCGCACCCGGGTGGGAGGCAGCCGCGCTCCCCGGGCTCCCCCTCCTCAGGTCTCGCGGCCGAGAGCCCGGATGTTGGACTCAATCCCTACGCCGGGTCCTTCATTTCCATAAAAGGGCAGCGACTCGGCGGGGCCGAGATTGCTGCCGCCGCGGGCGCCCCCGCCTCCCCCGCTAGGCTCGCCTCCTCGCCGCGCGCCACCCCTCCCCAGCCCGGGAGTTCGCGAGGCCTCGGCCCGGAGAGCGGCGGCGGGGGGCGGCGGGGGAGGGGCGAGGCGGCCGGACCCGCGGAGGGCGGCTCGGCGGGGCGGGGAGGAGGGAGCTGGTCTCGGACTGAGGGGGCGGGGAGAGAGGGGTGGAGCGCGGAGGGAGAGGCGAGGGGCAGCGACGGCCGGACTCCATTAGTCGCTCGGGTCAGGACGCAGCGTTTCGCCGGCTGAGGAAGGGACCCGACACCATCGCCGCTGCCGGGAGAGCCCCGGCTCCGCGCCTGTTGCTGCTCCAGTCCGGGCCGGGAGCGCCAGAAGCGCGCGGTGAGGGCCCGGGCGCAGCAGGGACTGGGGGAGCGCGGGCGGGGAGGAGGATCGTGGAGCCCGCGGACGGCCTTTCCCGGGCCTGGGTGCGGCCGGCAGGCGGGCAGGTGAAGCCCGATGCGGTCCGCTAGGCGAGGGCCGCTAGGCTGGGGCCGCGCGCGGCTGGCGGCGCCGTGTCCGCCGAGGGCCGCCGCGGGGCGGGAGCCGGGGTGGCCGCGGGAAGGGGCGCGGGGCGCGGAGTCCTGCCGGCAGCTGGCCTCGCCGCCGGCTCTCCAGAATTCGTGCGGAAACCCTCGCGTTCTCCACCTCCTCTCACCCGCGGCTGACTCTGCGAGTTCGGTGGGATTTGCTTTCCTTTGGGGGAGTGACGCTGACGAGAGCCATTTCCTCCGTGCTCGCAGGAAGGAGCCATGGCTCTGGACGGGATAAGGATGCCAGATGGCTGCTATGCGGATGGGACGTGGGAACTGAGCGTTCATGTGACGGACCTGAACCGCGATGTCACCCTGAGAGTGACTGGAGAGGTGCACATTGGAGGGGTGATGCTCAAATTGGTGGAAAAACTCGGTGAGTAGCATCCCGGCCGCGTCAAAGTAACGACTCCTCAGACTGGGCGCGCGGGTGGGGAAGGGGGGCACTTTAAGGCGGGAGGAGGGGTTTTGGAAGTCTTGCTTGGCATCCTGCGAATGCTTTTTTCTTTTTTTCTAATGTAAGGTTCCCTTAATGTTTAAACAAATAGGCTTTCCGCCTTTGCCTCTTTTTTGTATTGTTACTCTTTGAAATTTTAATAATTTGGTGATTTCAGTCTAACTTGTACTCTTAATTGCGTAGGAAATAGAAAAAACTTAATTCTTAGAGGAAGTAAGAAGAGTGCGCAAGTGAAGGTTGAGAGGGTTATATTACAGGGTTTGTGGTTATCAGTTCCTTACCTTAAGTGTACCTGAATGTTGGTGACGTTTGACATTGAGGATGATGCAAAATCTATATAAAATTAAATTCTGTTGAAAAATGTTCAACTTCTGGCGTTAATATGAAAGTTTTGTAGCAGTGCTACTACGTGATGGAGTATATTAAAATGTTCCAGTCATCCACTCTTAGAAGGGGTGGGGCAGTGTTTGACTGTCTATAATAGTCCGTGCTTTTAAGTTATTTCGAGCCGTTGGATTTTATGTAAATAACAAGCTAGTGAAAGAATTTTGTTTTAAAACGCAGATATTATTGACTGGAGATTGGCAGTATTTGATTAGGTACAAATATATTGATTTGATACTGTTAAGTTGATTGATTTTAACACTGACTCAGTCATACTAGCATATCCAACAATGTGAAGTGTAAGAAAATTTTTCAGTACACATTTGTGATGGATGAAACCATTTTCAGCTGGCAGAATCAACTAAAACTATTCAGTAGATGCTTTTATTACAAGAGAAATGTTTGGAGGACTGTTCCTGAGTTTTAATGTGTCATTTGTTCGTAGTACAAGTTCTGATAAGTGTATGGCATTATGTTTTTAGGCTTTGTACACGTGTCTTTTTAAAACACAGCATTCCTTCTTCAGGCCACTCTGGAAAAGTAGAAAAATGGTTATTTATCAGGAAATGTATTTCTTACCAAGGATTAGTGTATACCCTCCGTATAAACTTACCGAAATTGTGCCCCAGTGTAGTTGCAGTATAAGACAGCATTCATTTAGGTGGACCTTTTTTGGATCAATGCAGGGAGTTTAATTATTGAAGGACCATAAAGAAGCTCCTTAGAGGGTAACTTCCTTAGGAATGTGCATTGTTTGACTCTCTGCGATGTAGCCCAGGAGGGAGTCCCCCTGCTTTGTAGCCCTTTCAAAATGAGATTCTGCTGTGTGTTTACATACATAACTGTTAGTTATCTTTGTTCTTATCTGATTTGACTAAGTCAATCACTGTGCAAACTATTTGAGTCTTTTTTGTCCAGCACTAGTTAAGGCATTGTTTAAGGAAGAAAATATCAAATATAATTGTTTGTATTTCCTTTGTTTTCAAAGGGAGTAAGCATTTGCTTCAGAGATTGCTTTGTATATGACAAATGGGCCTTATTAATACACTGGTTTCAATAAGAGATACTATTGTGAAAAAGGAGCTGTTGAAGGTGACTGAGACAACTTGTAGTTCTTGAAAGCCAGGTTTTATCTAATGAATAAATAACGACTATGTTGCATTGATTGGAGCTGTTTATTATATATAGAATCACAAGCCTAAATAGAAATACAGAGAATAAACTATTTGCAGACAGAACTGATGTTAATTTGCAGTACTATAATGTTAATCTTTTAACGTTGATATATTTAGATTTTTTTTATGCAGTGAAAAGAAACCCAGTAAGGTAGGAAATGTATGCATGAAAGCCTTACATCTTTCTTGAACTGAACAATATTGATCCTGTTAATTTTGATTTTTCAAGTAGAAAATGTTCTTTAGCGTAATTCTGACTTTCCCCTTTGGTAAAAGTAGGGCTTAGTGAATTTTTGCTCCTGGTTTTAGGATTAGATATTTTGAATGGCAAGCTATTTTGTTACCTATTGCCAAGTAAATAGAGACATTCTGAACAGCATTTTGACTTACAAATCCGGCTGGTCAGATTAGAAAAGAACTTTTTAGTTCTTCAGAGTTGCCTAAAACTGGAACGGCCTGCCTTCTGAAGCCGTAAGTTGTGTTACTGAAGGTATTGGGCAGACTGGATGGTTACTTGTCAACAGCTGAAGTGGATCAAAGAGGCTTGCAGAGTTTAGATGAAAAGACGTGGAGGTCATGGCACAGATCAGATGGTACAGGGTCTCATGTCTGAGGGGGTTGTAGAGCAGCGATGGACAGTTAGCAGAACCAGGTTGCTCTGCACTCGGAGCAGTTACGGTATGGAAGAGCAACCTTCACCTATGTTTTCAAACTCCACTTGCCTGTTTGATACCCTTCTTATTTTCCTCATAGTATGTATGAATAAATATCAGAGCATTGTTTTAAGGCTGTCTTGCATATAATCACTGTTAACAGTTATTTCTCTGGGATTGGTAGATTTTATGATGACTCTTTCCTTCAACGTTGTGTTAAAAATTTTGTGTGTATGTGCACACATGAAGTTTTCTGTAAAGAGTCTTAGCTTTCATTAGGTTTTCGAAGAGGTCTATGATCAAATAAAGATTTGGCCCTTGAAAGTTAGCCTTATTTTGAAGGTACAGTGTTCATCCCCGACTCAGGCACTTTAATGAAGCAAGCTAAAAAAGAAAATAATGCTTCCAGCAACATCCTTATATTTAGAATTTTATAAAGAATTTGTGTGCTTCAGGTAAGGTCATTCAACCGTAATTCTTAGATTTATGACTTTAATTCAAAGATCTACATGATCCCTTTTAAATTTTAGTACACAAGACATTTGTTATTCTGCGCAGATCTTTTAAAAGAAAATAGAGTGACACCATGAAAAAGTGGGCTTTAGGGAATTATATCCTGATGTCACAGAAACTTCTTGGATCTGTGACTTTAAGTTGGTACTAGACAAGTAATTTCCATATCAATCTTCCCAATGTTTATACCCCATTCTGAAAATGAAAAGTTATTACACTTGATTTTTAAAATCCAGATTGAAAGCTTTAAATAGAATTTTTAAAACTTACTGTACTTTTTGTTGAAAACAATTTTCAAAGCTAATAGTTTGTTTTCATTTTTTTTAAGAAAAGAGTTAAAATATAAAATATCAGGGTTAAGGATTATAAAAATAAGATACCAGAGAATAAAATTATAAAAATAGTTGTGTTTAAAAATAAATGTTGCAGGTAAGGAGGAGGCTCAGTTTTATGGGATTCCCTGATGTACGTTTGGAGATCACCAAGAAGTATTAAAACTGTTCTATTCTGTAGAATTCAGAGCTTCGTAAGTATTGAGGATTCAAAATGCCAAAAGATGCTTTGTTTCACTGCATAGCAAAAGGCTACTGTTATTGGATGTATCCTTTGGAAAGAAGTCATCCTCAATTTATTGTGTATCATGTTCTTGCTATAATAATGAAATAGAATACATCTATGTTGGAGTTGTGTGTTAGGATTAAGTTAAACTGTGAATTTAGCACACATGATGCCACCACCCAAAGATTTTGGTTCAGATTATCTTAAAAATCCGTTAAAGTGATAAGTGATCGTGAAGTATGGTTTCCATTCATTCATTCCATCTCATAGAATTATAAAATAGCTAGTTTTTCCTTCAGAAATTCCAAAAATAAATTTCTTTAGTTGGACCACAGATGAAGAAAGTGGCTTACACTCGGGGCTTTGTTACACAAAAATACTTTAAATACTAGGATCAGAGCTTGGCAAGATGCACATAGGGAGAAACGCTTATGTTACTGGACAGCTCCCTTATATTCCTGCTTAGTGCTCCTTGAGAAGGGTGTGCTTATTTTGCGAAATTGTGTCTATGTTGTTGAAATTCTCGGTTTTTTCCTCTGAGGGCTTATGATTGAATTCATGGGAGTGAAATGTCAGCATGATGCAGCGTCAGTGCATTCATAGTGGACTATATCAAGATAAAAATTTCTGAAAATCTTTTGAAGTGGGGTGGGAGAAGCACTTAATGGTGAAATCATATATATTAGAATAAGTTGAATTTTACTTAAATATGTACTATCTTAGAGCAAGTTTACTCAGTATTTGCTGCTAAGTCACTTCAGTCGTGTCCGACTCTGTGTGACCCCATAGATGTCAGCCCACCAGGCTCTCCTGTCCCTGGGATTCTCCAGGCAAGAACACTGGAGTGGATTGCCATTTCCTTTTCCAGTGCATGAAAGTGAAAGGTGAAAGTGAAGTCGCTCAGTCGTGTCTGACTCTTAGCAACTCCATGGACTGCAGCCTACCAGGCTCCTCTGTCCATAGGATTTTCCAGGCAACAGTGCTGGAGTGGGGTGCCATTGCTTTCTCCTTACTCAGTATTTAGAGTACTCTTAATGATCCATTCCCTGGTGGCTCAGAGGTTAAAGTGTCTGCCTCCAATGCAGGAGACCTGAGTTCGCTCCCTGGGTCAAGAAGATCCCCTGGAGGAGGAAATGGCAACCCACTCCAGTATTCTTGCCTGGAGAATCCATGGATGGAGGAGCTTGGTAGGCTACAGTCCATGGGGTCGCAAAGAGTCGGACACAACTGAGCGACTTCACCTCACCTCTAATGATCCATAAGAACAGGACATTGAATTTTATGTTTCTCAGCACATCTGAAGCTCTTTAAAAATAAAGGACACTGTGTGAATTTTACTAAAATTCTCATAGCAGGTAATAAAGTTCAAGCTATTCTTTGGATACATTATGGGTTGTTTGCTGCTGTGTTTTATACCCAGTTTTTAAAAAGTCAACAAATACTGTTTGATTCCAAGTAGAGTTAGCTTATATTTATAGAGGCACTAAAAAGAATGTGTCTTTTTTATTCAGTTTGTTAGAAAAGATAGTGTTGGAAATGTCTATTAGCTATTAAAAACAGAAAATTTGAAGTTTTGTCTTTTATCTTCAACTATTTATTTTTTGTAATTTCAAACTTGCAAGTTCAAGAACGATAACTGAATACTATAATCTTCACTTAGATCATCTGTTAGCATTTTTCATTTGATTTCTCTGTGCACATACACCCTTTTGGAAACCATTTGAGGAAGTTACACACATCATAACCCTCCATCTCTAAGTACTTAAAATATGTATCACCTAAGAACAAGGACTTTCTCTTTCATATTACATTACACTTATCAAGTTCAGGAGATTAAACATTGATTTGATACTGTTGTCTAACATGCATCCAGATTCATATTTGGCAATTGTTCCAGTATTGGCCTTTGTTTTTTTCCATCCAAGATCTCATTCTACATTTAGTTGTCAGTAAATTGCCTTCTTTAGTCTCCTTTAATATATGCAATGGCTACCAAGTTTAGAACTATAAGAGATTATGTAATATGTGGCTTATTAATATTACATTGAGATATATGTAAAATAATAGTACCTGTTTCCAGACTTCACAGCCATCCTATGGAATAGTTCCTTAGCATTTGTCTTTTTGAGACATTGTTTTACCTTTTTTTGACAATAAAATTGTTTATCAGTGTGAATTTCACTTAAGAATGATTGTAGGTTCTTCTTCATACACCTTTATCTTTAAAACTTAGTTTTCTTCTTAGCTTACTATTGGATAAGGTATACAATATTTTTACACATCATTGGGTATAGGTTCCATCGTGTTAGTTTTCTTTAGGCTGGTAGACGCTAATAGATACACAGAATAATAAATAATATTCTGGCTCTGCCACGTATTAGCTTGTGTGATCTTGGACAACTAATCTACTCTTCTGAGTGAGTTTTGACATCTGTAAAATTCCAATTTTAAAAAGCTTTCTCTTAGGTCTTGGTGAGAAAAGAGATAATACATGCGAAAATGCATCATATGGACTATTTGTGCTGTACAGATAAGAGTGGCTGTTTTCTCAATGGCATTGAGAGTCCCTGAATATCCTGAAGTGGAGGCAGGGGTCGGGAAGAAACTCCTTTTAAAAGGAGTTCAGACATAATCTAGACTGTTTAAAAGGTTCCAGCTTTAATCGTGGAGAATTACACCACTCAGAAGGAGCCTAGTTTGGGACTGCTTTGTGCTCTCAACCCCCAACAGCTAGGAAAATAGCTATCATTCCACCCTTTCGCTCACTTAGCGTACATGCCTCTGTAATGTAGCAAAGAGCTATTTAACTACTGTTTTCATGAGATTTCTGAAATGGAGTGGACCAGTAAGTGGACAATGGTATTCCAGAGATTTGAAATATTTATAACCATGAAGGCCTCAGTAGTATGTTTTTTATTCAGTTGTAACAAAGGAATGATATACAGTTGTGTCTCGGCATGTGAAAACATTGAGCCCATTTAGAAATTAATGGAAATGGTTTAAGAAAAAAGCTAATATGTGCAATATTTTTATTTAGATAATTATCTTACTGAAATAATTTAAAAATTATGCTGATGCCATAGTATATTACAAAATGGTATATATGCCCAGTGTGAGGTAAACAGATACTCTAAAAAAATATTTTAAGATAACTTTTTAATTGAGGTATAATATTCTACACTCATGTTTGTGGTTAAAAGTCATATCTACTATAATTCTTTTGCAACAAATTTTTGCACAATTACTGCATTTTTTGCTTGTTAATTTTTCTTAAAATCAGGCCTAATGAGGTCTAATTTACATAGAATAAAATTCATACTTTTTAGTGTGCTGTGCTGAGTTTTAGCAAATGCGTGCAGTCATAAAACAAGCACAATCAAGACATAGAACTTTTCCAACACCCCGAAAACTTGTCTTTGTGTTTTTTCATAATGAGCCCACCGCTTCAACTCCAGCTCCTGAAAAATGTTGCTTCCTGACCTGCATACAGATTTCTCAAGAGGAAGGTCAGGTGGTCTGGTATTCCCATCTCTTTCAGAATTTCCCACAGTTTATTGTGAACCACACAGTCAAAGGCTTTGACATAGTCAGTAAAGCAGGAGTAGATGTTTAGCGTAATACATTTTACAGTCTTGTGTATGAGTAGTTGTTTTTATTGTTCAGTTGTAGTTCATTTTATGAATGTGTACCACAGTTTGTCTGTCTACCAGCTGTTTCAGATGTTTTCAGAATACCACTGTTGTTTCTAGTTTGCGGAGATTTTATGAGAATTAACAATTGTTCCGAGTCCTCCAGTAGCATTTGGTGTTGTCTGGTGTTTTTGGTTTTATTTTTGTTTAATTTTATTCAGTCTAATAAAGTATGTAATGATATCTTACAATGATTGTAAGTCACACTTCCCTAATGGCTATGATGAGAAGCTTTTTACAGGCTTGTATGCCATGTGTATATCTTAGTAAATTATCTTCATATGATTTGCTTATTTTTTTAATTGTTTGTTTTCTTGTTGAGTTTTAAAATTACTTAATATATTCCAGATACAAGTACTTTATCAGATAGGTGTTTTGTAGTATTTTCTCCCAGTCTGTGGCTTGTCTTTTTATTTTCTTAACAGTATCTTTCAAAGAGCAAAATTTTTAAATTTTGAGGAAGTCCAATTTTGTCAAGTTTTTTCTGGATTGAACTTTTGAAAAATTGTCTTCCACAAGGGAATTGGCTTAGTCAGAATTTGAAACTTTTTGCCTTATAAGTTGTATAGCTTCTGTTTATTTTTGTATGTTGAAAGGAGAAT